>JAMKQA010017978.1:0-21915 GCA_024699735.1 Posidonia australis | reverse complement strand
ACATATGAATCAACACTTACCATAATCTAGATTATGGACAGAATTTGTCATGTTAGAAGTGTTTAGTTCAGAGATTAGAGGTTACATCAGACTAAAAATCTGAGGTCCCATAATATGATCCAAACCACCCTAAAAGACATATGAATCAACACTTACCATAATCTAGATTATGGACAGAATTTGTCATGTTAGAAGTGTTTAGTTCAGAGATTAGAGGTTACATCAGACTAAAAATCTGAGGTCCCATAATATGATCCAAACCACCCTAAAAGACATATGAATCAACACTTACCATAATCTAGATTATGGACAGAATTTGTCATGTTAGAAGTGTTTAGTTCAGAGATTAGAGGTTACATCAGACTAAAAATCTGAGGTCCCATAATATGATCCAAACCACCCTAAAAGACATATGAATCAACACTTACCATAATCTAGATTATGGACAGAATTTGTCATGTTAGAAGTGTTTAGTTCAGAGATTAGAGGTTACATCAGACTAAAAATCTGAGGTCCCATAATATGATCCAAACCACCCTAAAAGACATATGAATCAACACTTACCATAATCTAGATTATGGACAGAATTTGTCATGTTAGAAGTGTTTAGTTCAGAGATTAGAGGTTACATCAGACTAAAAATCTGAGGTCCCATAATATGATCCAAACCACCCTAAAAGAAAGAATCATCCGATTTTCTTACTTAACAGTGAAATGACATCTAACCAAAATTACCAATGTTCATTTGACAAGGTATGTTTAGCTAAAATTTGTGTTGAAGTTCTGAATTTTAGATCTATGTGGCCATCGCACATCAATTTGGTTCACGAAGTCCGACACAAAAGGCCCAATGTAAAATCTGTCAGAACTTCACTGATTCATCTACATATCATGCACATGGAAACAGAGCAAAGACATGACTTCATACTTTAAAAGGAAACAAGAATATGAATAAATCCAACATAACAAGTCACAGATATGACAAAATAGATATTTATAGGATGTGACATTATATTAATGTTTAGGGTTTACTTACATTTATACCTTCCAAAATGATCAATATTCCACAAAAAACATCAAGTTTCCAAGAAGTCAAGTATTATACTAAAAATGGCAAAAACTAGCATAGATGCCATTGAGTTAGTTCCTGGGTTAGAAAAAACTCTACTAATGAATTGTCTTTCTGTAACAGAAAATACTTCATGATAATAAATGAATTTCATGTAAGCCATGAGAAAATAGTTGTCGTACCATGAAGCCAGGAGCAATATGATGCAGTTACAGGAAAAGCATGAGTTGGTCTATTCATCTTCCACCCCCAATATTCTATCAAAGCAAAACCCTCAGTTATCAAATCCTAAAGCCATTAACTGTTGTTGGGTCCAACTGGAAGAGAATATCACAGTCCATTAATGGTTTCACAACCTGGATTGACGTTCAGAAAATCAGAAACCATCACTCAGTCAATTGGACTTATTATCGATTTCACAGCTAACCACCCTGATTCTTCGGCAATTAATAGATCCAATCAGCTGATTTACGAATAAAGATCTTCACTACAAGCTTCCTACCAAGTTCTAAAATGAATACACAGTCCAAGAAGAGCTTTGTCAAAAGTTCTACATAACCCTGGCATGAACCCTGTAACTAATTAAGCACATATGGATCTTTTGATCTTCGTCTTTAAAACCAACCCTATATGTAAAAGGCCTCATGGAAGGTGTAAGCAACAGTCTTTGTCGACAGTTCAATATCAATCTTCCAGAAGTATAACTAAGAGCACATATCTTCCATATAACTGTATTCTATAATCCCTTCCTTTTCATAAAATGTGGCTTTAATGAGGAGTGATTGATTAAAATGCTAAGCTTCAAATATTAGTTGCATCATTATGTAATAAAATTAAAAACATATCAAAAACAAAGAGATAATGAACGACCATTTCCTTTTATTAAGAAAGAAAGGAAATGCATTCTTCATTTCACAAGTGAATTTTGATAACTCAGTTTTTGTGTAAGGAACTCTGTAATACATGTCACCACTTACATAATGATTCTTTAAATAATAAAATGCATGGTTTCTGCCCATCCAATCTACAGCTAAAAGGAAATGCAGAGCAAAGGAATGCTTATTAGAAAATTTAGACCTACTTGGCAAGGTGTATGTGACATATGTCCAAGCCTCTGCCTTAATTGGTCATCACTCAAGTCCGAACTGAACATGTCATCATCCCCCATATATGCAGAAAGCGAGTGATACCTACAAAATTGTATATTTTATCAGTTTCACAGGAGAAGAGAACAATACATATGATCTTCTAGCAAAAAAGAATCACAAAGATTATCAGAGCAAGATGAACTACAACTGAATGACCAACTGAAAAGGTATTTTTAGAGGCTTCAGAAGATCTTGTTATTTATTTTACAAAATTTCCTCCTTACTCCAATGATCAAATATATGATAAACAATGCCTTAATACAGCAGATAAATCCCCGGGAATCTCCCATATGATCCCTTCTATACAACCCCTTTGTTTTGATAAATATGTGACTCACCCTTACCTTTCAAAGACTTTCGACGAATCTGCCTGATGGCTGATGGTTACAATCCCTTCAAAAGAATCTTTCCTGGTAAAGATTTTCCCTTAAGGCTTTTCCATAGAATTTGGCTTCTAGCTCACCTCACGCTTTGACTTTGGTAATGATTCTAGCTATAAAACGATTTCTACCAGAATCTAGGTGCCAAAACCATTACCACACACAGCCTAAGGAACTGATATTATCTCAATAGGTTCTAAAGAAACTACTTTGGATATTTGGATACCAAGTAATAAATATCAAGGTCAATACCATGTTTTCTTGACATGACTTTTCTTTTCTAACTTGTCTGTGATCAGTTTGTTAGTAGCATAAAGTTCATCCCAGCATGTGATGGAGAAGTCAAAAAAGGCATCCTAAAACTATACTAAAACTATAGAAGTACCCATGGATTGTTTCCACATAGTAATGGAGATTTTAAAGTTACACATTGTTTTTTTTATATGTGAAAGAGAGGAAAAAAGGTACAATCAGTCCAATAAAAAGCGTGCATTTTCAAATACTGTTTCTCTTACCGATACGCGGTTATTGGAGCTTCTGGATTAGCTGCTATAGGCATCAATTCCATAGCTTTACCCTCACTTATCATGGTTGCTGCCAAATCTATCATTGAAGCAGTTTCAGGAAGAGTTGCTCTATACTCTCGGTCGCTAACAGGAGCCTGAACAATTAAAAAGGGAAATCTTATACATTTAAAAAAAAACAAATAATTGTGCAACATCTTATGAAATTTCATGTTGCAAAGGAAACAAGATTCAAAAACAGCAATATATGCAAACATTGACAACCTGCCTTTTGTGTGTGTGTGTGCGTGTTGGTGGGTGGATTCGGGGTTTTGGTTGGGGGGATGGCTTTGTAATATGGATATCTCTCAAATTAAATATGGTGCCCACTCATGATATTTGACCAAGAAAAAATGTAAATACTTATCTATGGACTATGAAAAAACATAGATCAATCAAGTCCATTGATCAATACTTACAATGTCATATCACCTATCCAATTCTATACAAGTACCAGGATAGTATCCATTCCAGAAAGGGATAGGATATACATCAGATATTCTTACCATTACCACAGATGTCACCAGAAATAATTGGATCCTCATATTTCATATCATAAACTTTAATTTTCAGAATAATTGGACTGAATCAAGCTCGCGAAAAGTGAAAAAAAGGAACTCAACATCTCAGACATAATAGCTTTCTCCGTTTTACTAGAAAAAATGACTAACATTTTCAGTCCACTTGATATATTTTTATGATGAGATAGAGTGGGCCATGATTTGATGAGTGAGAATCCAACCTCAATTAAGAGCATAAATGTTGAAAATATTCAAAAATGGGTTTGCAAAATTGAAAATAAAACCAGTTTACCATGAACTACAGGAATTCACTTCATTTTAATTTGACAAGTGCATTACATTCCTCACAAAAACAATCAGCAAAATGACTGTAAAATGTTTGCTTCTGATCCTATATATTTATTATCAGTGTTTGCACACTATTTGTGCATTTTCAGAAAAGTCAAAGGATATATTTGCAGTTACAAGACTAATTTACCAAATTATGAAAGTTTTAAAATTAAACCAGACTGTGTAGAGACAACTCCAGATTTCCTCCTAGAAGGTGAGAGACTTGGATGTAAATGATAGATAAGGTACCTGCAATATTGCAGCACGAACTGCCCTAGAGCATGAAGAATTTGAGCGCATATAATATACAATATCCTGCATTAATTTACAGAATAAGTCAAGCCTTTATTTTAAGTACAGTTCAGAGATAGCTTGTGCCAATCAATAGACAAACATACTTCAAACCAAAATTGCTAACCTGGCAGCCAGTACTATGTCCAACAAGTACAACACCTTCAGAGTTTTCCTTGTTGATTAGATAACCAATAAGCTGATCAAGTTCAAGTGAATCCTATAAAGTCAAGGTTAAACATATTAACAGTTGGAAGAAGAAAGAAAGGACCAAATTCTCCAATCAAATGAAGCTAGTTAAAATTTATAGTTAAGCATCTAGATTGAACATAATCCTAGAGGAAATGACAAAATGGTACATGTGAAACATGGTATTGATGAATAATGCTATTCCTCTCACTATTTGTTGTTTGAATGAAACACAAATTCTTCATGAAAAAGTTTAGGCCAAACATCACAGTCAATTAGCATAGAAGCACCACATTGTAAACGGTGTACTTAGGTCCTGTTTCAGACAGATTGAATTTCTGAGCTTTCCAACAAAAGCGCTTAGCATGGAAGTCGCTCCACTTCACCTGGCTTTTGTGTAAAGGGAGTGGCTGTTCCACTTTCAGGCAGAAGCAAATTGTCCTGGCAAGTTGGAATGGAAGCAGACATTGTTCCAAGCCCACCCCTAGTAGAGCATAACATATTACGGTATTACCTGTCTAGTTGGTCATCACTATCTCTGCCTAAATGCTGTGAATTCCAGAGTGGTAGTAGACTTGGCCTTAATAAGCATAACAGTTGTGCATATTTTATTTTTTATTACTTGGTTATTGAAAACCGAGCTTTTCTTCAAAAGATCTACTTTGTTTGATTTAAATAAAGAGTGGTGCATTCAAACAGGTCCTAGACAGAACAATTTGGACAGATATTCTCAGTTAATGTAATAAATATTCTGTAAACATCATTGATAAAATATGAGTCGTCAAACACTTGAACAATCAAAATTCTAACTCGTCCAGAAAATATACTTGCTTCAAGCAGGAGATGCCATGTCCAGTATAAGATGAAGATAGCAAAATTTGAACTAGAGACCACTTTTCATTCTCCAAAGCAATTGAAAGAGGCTCTATATACCTGCCAATAGTGATAAGAAATCTTGAAATTATTATTTTTTGAGCGGTAAGAGAATTCTTAAAATTATAAAAATTTGTATAGATAGGAGACTTCAGACAGGCCATCATAATGGATATTTTATTTTAAAAAAAAGGAAATACGACGTACTGAATTGAAATATGTTTTCCTTATAATGACAACCAGTAAAAGTTGGAATTGATACATAATAAAGATGTTATCTGTAATGTGCTATGGATTTGTAAACATATCGATAAGAGAGGAAATTCATGAATAAATAGTTTGCAAGGCTTCTCAAGATGTCATCTCCACTTTCAAAGAATGAGGTCAAACTTGGGAGTGGCTCCTATTTATCTTCATGTAGCAGTGTGCTGCAGCTGCTGCTACATGATTCCTTAATTGAAACCAGTGATGTGATGCCTTGGTGGACCCTAAACACAATATTAGGATAGTTTATCCCTCTAACTTTTCTTCTTTTCTACCACTTATTATTCTAATTTTTTTAGGGTACTTCCATTTATTTTGTTTTCAATCCTTTGGATTGTTCTACAGCCCAGTAAAATTGTCACTAACACAAATAAAACTTTCCAATCCAAGTTCTTAGGATCATACATCAAAATGGAATCATAGCGAGAAATTAAAGAATATTTTATATAATACCTACTAAACTTCTGTCTTTCTATCATTTCTCAGGACTTCAAGACTCTCTAATATGCATCAATTATATGTTATTCCAAGGTTGTATAGAAAATCATCTGTAGCATTCAATTTGCAAGAACAAAATGTAGGATCATAAGTTGAATTGGGAGTCATCATGATGCATGTTGATGGCACAGATAATAAATATGGATATCCAAGGCTTTGTCACGTTGTACTTAATTTTAAAGATGTGAAGAAGTGTTTGATGCAAGCCCAAATTAGGAGAGATATCTTCTAGAGTTTTTCTTTTGGCTTCGTGTCTCAGGGCTTTTCCATTTTAGAAATACTTTAGTTTCAATAGCATAAGGTTAGTAATTATTAATTTGGCATTTTATTCAAATAAAATTGAGAACATCTATTAAAATTAAGTTTGCAAATTTATTTTGATTAAAATAAACAACAGTGAATTCCTTTTTTGGTTGACATAAGTAACAAAATTAGAGCTGAAAACCACATGAAAATATTGAAGTTTAATGATATAACATCTTCCATCTCTATTTGGTGACAAACTCCAAGATGACCTAGATCATCCGCATGATGCAGTGCAAGATGATTCCTTGGTTGAACAAATTGTGTTTTTATTGTGAAGCCATGGACTACTTATTATGACGATTACAATTGTTGCTGTTGTTTGAACTGTAATTGTGTATTATTGTGGGAGCTCCAGGATTATGGACTAATTCCAAGACTCTTAGAAAATTCCTCAAAGAGGAGAGGACTCCTATTTATAAAACAGACAAACTTTCCCCATAAGCCTCAGTCCCCGCCTCCCAACCACCTCCTTATTTTTAGGGAGAAACGTCCTCCAACTTCTTACCATTTACTTAGTCTTTATTGGTCATTTTCTAACATCTCCCACTTGATCATGAAAACCAAACAGTAAATTCCTATATACTCCCATTATTCATGGAATGTATGAATTTTTCTCAATTTCCACTCATACTATTCGTGATAATATATTCTATCTCTTATTTTCATGAAAATCTTTCTTAATCCCATCAAACCTACGTATTTGACAATTTCTCTATCAGAATCCCTTTTATCATGTTACCAGCACTTATGTCTGAGATGGGAATATAACTCACCTTTATTTCCTCTTTCTGTGTAATATCATGAATATAGTGATATTATATCTCAATGTGTTTTCTTCTTGAACCATTGATACTACTATTAATGAGACTAATTGCTCCTTGATTATCATAAAATATTCTGACTAGTCCATGTATCATATTAAAGTTCAAGTTATTCAAAAATCTCTTAATCAAAACAACATGTGCAGTGGATATACTGCATGCAATGTATTCTACTTCCTGTGTATATCTAACACTATAATTTTGCTTCTTACTTCCCTATGAAACGACACTACTATCAAGATGAACAAATGTCTCAATGTAGATTTTCCATCATCTTTATCACCTCCAAAGTCCACCTTAAATAACCCAATACTTTCAACATTTTTAGTTGGTATACTAATTTATGTTGCAAAATGTCCTTCATATACTTCAAAATCTTTTAGCAATCTTCCAATGTACTGGTCCAAGCTTACTTTAATATCCACTAGCTAAACTCACTGAATATGTCAAGTCTAGTCTAGTACACAACATAACATATATTAAACTTCCAACTGCTTATGCATATGACATTTGTAGATATTTCTGTCCCATTTCAGGACATTGAATTTTACTTAATCTTTTTCTATATACATATGATGTAAGTGTAGAGGTATAATTTTGTATTCCAAATCTTTTTAGTGTTGAGTGCAAATATCTTTCCTTATTTATACTTAACATTCTAAACTTCTAATCTCTAAGTATTTATATTCTAAAGTATAAGATGTTTCACCAGTATTCTTTGTCACAAATTTCTTACTAAATTCAATTTTCACTTTGTTCAATAATTCAATATTATTCGTGGCAAGCAAAATATCATCTACATACAAGAACAATATTATAAAACTACTCTCACTTTTCATTACATACATACAATTGTCCAATCTGTTTGAGATAAATCTCATTTAGACAATCACACTGTGAAATTTAAGATACCATTGTCTAGAAGGTTGTTTTAATCTATACATTAATTTGTTCATTTACACACTTTTCCCTTATGTTCTACCACATGAAAACCCTCAAGTTGACATGTGTATATTTTCTTACAAATCTCCATTAAAAAATACAATCTTAACATCCATCTGATGCAATTTCAAATCTAAGTGTGCTACAATGGCTAGTATGATTCTTATGGATGCAGACTTAGCTACTGAAAATTATATTACTTGAAAGTCAATTCCTTTCTTTTGTGTATAACATTTAGCTACCAATCGAACCTTAAACTTGTCATTTGGTCCATCTACCTTCAATTTCTTTTTGAATACCCATTTACATCCTATAGTCTTCTTTTCCTTAGATAAATCGCATAATTTCCAAACATTATTTATTTCATAAAATCAATTTTATCATTCATAACTCCAAACTACAAATCTTTCTCATGTAATTTAATCACATCATTATAAGTAATGAGTTCTATTAATGTTATATTTAGTATATTAGTAGGTCAATGAATCTTATATGTTATATAAATCCTATCTCTTGTAGCCCACTATATATATAATCACTCCTCTCTAATGATAATAATCACTCTTTTCTCAACACAACATGATACCAAAGCCACCCTAAATAACCCTAACTGCCAAAAGAAACACACGCTAGTTGCCATCCACTTTCAGGCCACTGTCGACCGTTTCCAAGCCGTAAACCGCCATCGTTTCTGCCCAACCGCCACTGACGACTCTTGTTTTCCCTTCGCCGCATCTCTAATAGACTTCCAACCGGTGGACAACAGGTCAGGGGGCACTTTCAACTCCTGTCGTACCTCCACCACCTTCGACTAACCTGATCAACTGGTTCCACCGTGTATCCTAGGGCACCAGACAATTTTTGCAGCCACTGTTGGCTATCCATGTTCAAATGACTGCCAATAGATGCGTAAAATCGTATCTCTTCCAGGGCAATAGGTGTATGTCCCACATTTCAGTGGTTTCTAAGGCCTTTTCCAATCTACATCGACCTGTTTCCTCTCCCATAATTCAGTCTTTCTCTCTACAGATCAGACCTGTCCAGATCTGTATCTATAGCATTTTCTAGTGACTCGTGGCTCAAAAGCCTTTCTACTACATCAATCAAGTTAACAAGAAAGAATTACCTATTTTGGGGTCAAGCTTTTAAGACATTCCTTGACGGCTATCGAAAAATACGACACATCACACATCCTCCACCCGATATTAAGGATGTTACTTATGAGGAATGGCTTATTGATAACTGAGTAGTTACTTTTAAGACATTGCTCGTTTAGTTGTAATGCAAAAACCTACAAAAAAGATTTAAAACACTCTCCACAGTACATATAAAAACGAGAAGATCATTGTCAGAGTTTGTAAGATCTATAAGCAATTATTCACACACAAGCAAAGAGATCGATCCGTATAGGATTTTTATAGTACTTTGAGATCTCTGTTAGATGAATTGAAGACGTATCAATCTCTTATCGTAAATCTTTCCAAGATGAAGGCGTACAAAGAGAAGTTAGTAGTGACGATATTCTTAATCAGGCTCCAACAACTTGTCAAATTAAAGAATAGATACTCGATTCTAATTTTGTTCCTACTCTTCTATCGACTTTCTCACGGGTTCTCCATGTTTCTACTAATACTTTATCTTCCACTGCTAGGTACACAGTCTACTACGACTATCTTCCATGTTATTACTTCAGGTACACATGTTTTGCTTATTTTCTAAGATAGTGATTAGATTATATACTCAAGAGCCTCCTCCCACATGACAGGTACTCAAGATCTTTGAACCCATCTTTCCTAATTATCAGACATTAATTCTATTTCTATAGTTGATAGTCAAAGTTGCCTAGTAGCTAAAGGAGCAGTTCATACTTCTTCTCATATCATCCTTGAAAAAGTCCTTTTTATTCCTAATTTCCTAATTAATTTACTTTTCATCAATACAATCATCATATAATTATATTATTTTGTAACTTTCTACAATTTTCATTGTACTTTTTAGAATCTGCAAACGAAGAAGATAAATTGATTTGAATCGTAAGTAAGACCACGATGTTTACCGGTTGGTTCACGAGGATACTCTACGAGAACTTGCTACTACGGCTTCAACGGTGAACTCTTTCTTATTATAACATTATCATTTAGGACATCCGTCTCTTCATCGACTTCAACAAGTCATTCCATGGAAAAGGAAAAATTTGTCTCTGGCTTACCCCCTTTATTTGCTAAAAAGGTAAGGAATCTCTTAAACAACATCATAATAATACTCTTCAATATGATCAAATTTCCTATGGAGAATTGATACAAAGAATTAATCAGACTGACCTAGTCCTTTGTAACTACTTAAAACTTAAGAGTCAAATGAAAAAACAAAGATTATTAGGACAAAAAGAGTTGAGAAATTTCTGTTATCAATTTAATGTAAAAAATCCTAAACTAATATCAAAAAGAACTTAAGGTCACAAAAAGAAAGACTATTATAAAAGTGAAAGAAAAGAAAGAAAGAAATATCACAAAAATCAAGCTAGAAAGCTTAAGGACAAGAATAAGTCCAAAAGAAATTTAGGAAAACCCCAACATGCTACAAGTGTAACAACACAAGACACTATGCTAATTAATGTTTCAAAAGAAATACTAAAAGACAAATAAATGAATTATTATTAGAATCAAAAGAATTCAATAAAGAAGAAATACATAATATAATAAATAAATTACATCTCAATTCAGAAGAATCGAACGAATCCGTTTCTGATTCTGATGAAGAATTATATGATTGCTGCAAGATAGAAAGCAGTGGCAAAGAATCTTATGAGCTTTATGTTCTAAACTCTCAAAAGTAATTCATCCATGAAACAATAGATGCAATAAAAGATCCTAAGGAAATAAAAGAACAATTAAACAAATACTTAACTTGTTAAAAAAGAACTCAAAAAAGAAAAATTGGTAAAAGAAGAATACTACTCTTTTGATCAAGTTTTAGAAAGACTAAAACCAGGTAAAATGATTAAAATACCCTTTACTTTAGAAGAATTAAAAAAAAACAAAATGGAATGAAGCTAAAAATTCAACATCTATAATAAAGAATAAGTAAATTAGAATTTCAAGACGAATCGATGAAAACTTTGAGGAAGAAGAAACATCAAAAACTCAAAATGATGAGTTCATTAATTTCATAAAAAGATATATTAAGCAAAAATTACATAGCAAAGTTCTTTTAAAAATCAATAGAGAATATATTATTACATTAGAGAAGGAATAATACAATCCAAATACTTTGTCAAAACTACACATAAAATTAACTCCACTGGTGGCGATCATCTTCAAGTAAGGTATAAAATTTCTGAAGCACATATTTTCATCTTTATCAAAAAATTAAATCAAGGATTAATATTAGACACATCGTTTATTAATCTCCTAAAACCATTCAAGGTTGATGATATGAGAATACACTCATGTATAAAAGGGAAAGATATAGCCCTAAAATTCAATAAACAATCAGAAGTTTATTTTATTCAAAAATTAAAAAATACTATTGAATACAAAGAAAAATTTGTTTATGAAATTTCCGAAGAAATAAAAACTCTAAAAATCACTAAACAAATAAATGATACATCATTTCAAGAAAAAAATAAAAGACTTTCAAAGAAAGTTAGAAAACGAAGTCTATTCTCCCTACCCACAGCATTCTGGCATAAGAAGAAGCATAAAGTCAACCTATCCTATATAAATAGATTTAATGAAGAAAAAATCCCGACTAAGACAAGATCTATCTAGATGAATCAAAGGTTCTTAGAAATTTGGAAAAAAGAAATAAAGGAACTCCAAGATAAAGGTCTTATTAGACCAAGTTCTTCCTTATGGAGTTGTGCAGCATTCTATGTAGAAAATACTGCAGAAATTGAAAGAGGTGTACCAAGATTAATGATTAATTATAAATCACTCAACAATGTCCTTCGTTAGAATAGATATCCCATTTCAAATAAACAAGACTTAATTAAAAGAATTCAAGGTTCTTAAGTATTTTCTAAATTTAACATGAAGTCTGAATTTTGGCAGATTCAGATTAAAGAATAGGATAGATACAAAATTACTTTTACTATTCCATTTAGACATTTTGAATGAAATGTCATGTTATTTGGATTAAAAAACGTACTTTCTAAATTTCAGAAAATAATGAACGAAATTTAATCCTTATTCAACGTTTAGTGTTGTATACCTTGATAATGTACTAATCTTTCACCGAGATATTGATCAATACTAGAAACATCTTAAAGTATTCTTTTCCATAAATAAACAAAATAGATTAGTTATATCATCAAAGAAAATAAAACTGATTGAGACCTCAACCAATTTTTAGGGTTTAAAATTGAACAAAAAACCAAATCACTTATTAATAGAATAATAAATTTTACCGATAAATTTTCAAATGAAATAAAGAATAAGAAACAATTACAGAGATTTCTGAGATGTTTAAATTACGTCTCATACTTTTATAAAAATCTTGCTTTTGATAGGAAAATTATAACAGATAGATTAAAAAAAAGTCCTCCAGAATGAACAGCTCAACATACTAAGACAGTAAAAAGAATAAAGAAAAAGCTAAAAACCCTACCATGCCTTAATAGCTTACATATAAATACCTTTAAAATTATAGAAGCAGATGCTTCAAATAAAGACTATTGTGGAATTTTAAAACAAAAAAAAAATGATAAATAACAATTAATGAGATACACATCGGCATATGGGATGAAACTCAAAGAAATTATTTCACTATTAAAAAAGAAATTCTTACAATAATTTTAACAATTACCAAATTCCAGAATGACTTATTAAACCAAAAATTCCTCTTAAAGATAGACTACAAATCAGCAAAGTATGTCCTTGAAAAAGATGTCAAAAACCTAACAGTAAAATAAAACTTTGTCAGAAATTGCAAGTTATCCTTTCAATATTTGATTTCGAAATAGAATTTATAAATGGAAATCAAAATCATCTCCCTGACTTTTTATCTCGTGAATTCTTATAGGGAAATGACCTCTAATGTAAAGGTCCAAAGTGTAACCTCTAAAGAAAAAGGAGTAATAACTAGCCATTCAAATGATAAATGGAGAAGCATTCCAAGAAAATTTTCGTTTCTCAAAATAGACTCAAAAAAATGATGAAGAAACCATATCAATAGACAGTATGGTTAAAAGTCCGCATATTTTTCAATATGTGGATGATATTGTTATTCTATGATCCATTGATCTAAGTATGGAAGTCGACATTCTAACAACAAAATATCTACCAGAAAGATATTATCATATCCCTACAATGTTTGGAAAAACCAACAAATATTACAAGAAAATCCTTCTTGGAAAAAGAAGTACTGATATTCAACATAATTTTAGAAGATCAAGAAATAAAAAAGAATATCTTCTCTAAAATTATGATCGAAAAAGTCATCCATGTTAGAAAACTAGGTTTATACATAAGACTCAAATAACCAACTACTATGGTACAGTTGGTTAAGGAGAGTGGAACTCACACCACCCTTCCAGGTTCGCATCTCACGGACTGCAGGAAGAAAAAATATATATCTACTGATTTCAAAAAAAAAATACATAAGACCCAAATCATTTTAGAAAATTTTATGACCTTAACTTTTCAAGTCTAAAATGTAAACTTTTCAAGTCTAAAAATATTATAATTATTGAGATTATCAAGCATTCCTAATTTATCTGTTTTACGAACCAATTTGAAAAACCAAATTGATTTCTCCTGACATTCTAGAAAAAATACAGACCAATTAAAGAAATCCTACCCAAGCAAACTAACAAGTCAGTTCATAATGAAGTTGATCTCTTACAATTATTTGAAAAATTTGGAATTCCATGGATTATGAGATGAGATTGGAGTAAAACCACCTAGTCATTCCCTAAAGTTTATCTTAACTGCAATAAAATGGTAGGATAAATTTGATATCTCTCAAAAAAAAATCATCCTAAAGATGCTAAACTAATCTCCAATCACAATCTCTCAATCACAGATATTCGTTCAACTGAAGCAAGAATTAACCAAGAAATTCCAGATAAGTCATCCTCAGACGACACTACCACAGTTAAAGCTAATGGTATTTGAAGAACTCTACAAGATTATGACTCCAACCAAAACAGAACAAGACTCAACATCATCTTCTACCTCTCATCTCATGAGTCCACTCATGAATGAAGATGACTGTTACGGAATCAAAGATTATCCATTTGATGACGAAACTTTACATAATATAAAAACCTAATCCTCTTTAGCAAATGTTTAGACAAAACCGTAACCTACGAAATCCAAAAGGACAAACGAACACTCAAAAGCAACGACACATTCAAAAAACAGTGGAAAAGTAAAGGGACACTCAAATTCACAAAGCAAAAGATGCATCCAAAAACAAAAAAGCAAAAGTCTCAACGTGAAAGACACTTAAAATGACACACTAAAAGAAAACAAAACGTGAAAGCACTCAATAAGGAATGCGCACACTCAAAAGGCACGAAGGCACTTAAAGGCACAAGAAAAAGAAAATGGCGCACTCGTAAAGAAACACTCATCAAAAGGAGAAAGCAAATGACGTAAAAAAACACATCCAGAAAAAGAAAACGCATTCAAGTAGTGCAAAAGCAAAAATAATGCTCTCATTCAAAAGAAAACATGCACTAAGAAATAGTAAAAAACGTACATGCCAAAGCAAACATCACACCCTCTATATAAAGAAGACGAACGCAAGAAAGATAGGCATCGACAATCATCATAGTTGAGTATTTAAGTCTCTCGTAAAAAATAGAGAGTGTAAGGAATAATAGAGTCTGTCTGAGTAAGAAAAACTATTGTGAAGAGTCCACAAAGAGATTTTGTGCAAGAAAGTCTTGTAACTCTAATCTTGTTCCTCTATGTTTGTATAAAAATTTTGTTAATATAAATTTCAACTTTATTAAATATTGAATATTGTTATATTAGATTATGTAAATTTCAAGTGCATTCAAGGTGTCCATGATAAAGTATATTAGTATTTAAACTAAGATTCAATGGAAAGAAAAATTTGTAAAGGACTATTAGTATTAATGGTGAGAATGTTAAGTTGCTCTCAGTCTTCCTTATATAGAGGGTGTGATGTTTACTTTGACGTGCTTGTTCTTTACTTTTTCTTAATGCGTGCTTTCTTTTGAGAACACTACTATTGCTTTTACACTATTTGAGTACGTCTTTTTTTCTTGACGCGTTTCTTTTACGTCATTTGATTTCTCCTTTTGAAGAGTACTTCTTTACGAGTACGTCATTTTCTTTTTCATGTGCCTTTGAATGCCTTTGTGTCTTTGAAGTATACGCCCTCCTTGTTTAGTGCCTTCACATTTTCTTTTCTTTTAGTGTACTTTTTGAGTACCTTTCACATTACGCATTTTGCTTTTTTGTTTTTAGATGCACCTTTTGCTTTTTGAATTTAAGTGCTTCTTTGCTTTTCCATTGCTTTTTGAGTGCACTATTGCTTTACTTCTGCTTTTGGAATATATCATTGCTTTTGAGTGCTCGTTTGTCCTTTTATATTTGACAGATTAAGTTTTTGTCCGAACGTTTGCCAACGAGAATAGGCTTCCATGTTATGTAAAGTCTCATCATCAAACGGATAATCTTCAATTCCGTAACAGTCATCTTCATTCATAAGTGGACTCGTAAGATGAGAGGTAGAAGATAATGTTAAACCTTGCTCTGTTTTGGTCAGAGTCATAATCTTGTAGAATTATTCAAATACCATCAGTTTAACTGTGATAATGTTGCTTGAGAATGACTTATTTGGAATTTCTTGGTTAATTATTGATTCAGTTAAACGAATCTCTGTAATTGAAAGATTGTGAATTGAGATTAGTTTACCATCTTTGTAATGATTCTTTTCTAAGAAATATCAAATTTATCCCACCATTTTACCGATATACATTGGTTAATATAAACTTTAGGGAACGACAGGATGATGTTATCCCAATCCCAAGTCATAATCTATGGAATTCCAAATTTTTCAAATAATTGTAAGAGAATAGCTACATTTTAAACTGATTTACTAGCTTATTCAGGTAGAATACCTTTAATTGGCCCATATTTTTCCCGAAAGATCAGAAGAAACCAATTTGATTTTTCAAATTAGTTCATAAAACGGATAAATCAAGAATGCTTTTATCTGAATATTTTAGATAAAAAAGGTTTTTCGCATGTTTCCTAATAATCCCAATAATTATAACATTTTGGACCTAACAAATTTATGTCATAAAATTTTCTAAAATAATTTAGATCTTGTGTATAAACCAGTCTTCTAGTAGGATGACTTTCTCGATCATGATTTTAAAGAAAGCATACTCTTCTCTATTTCTTGATCCTGTTAAATTGTGTCGAATTTTAGCACTTCCTACCTCAAGAAAGATTTTTTCGTAATATTTGTTGTCTTTCCCAACATTATAAGGATATGATAATATCTTTCTAGTAGATATTTTGTCGCTAAAATGTCGACTTCCATACTTAGATTAATGGATCATAGAATAACAATGTCATCCACATATTTTTCAATATGTGGACTTTTAACCATACTGTCTATTGATATGGTTTCTTCATCATTTTTTTGAGTCTATTTTGAGAAACGAAATTTTTCTTGAAATGCTTCTCCATTTATCATTTGAATGGCTAGTTATTACTCCTTTTTCTTTAGAGGTTACACTTTGGACCTTTACATTAGAGGTCATTTCCCTATAAGAATTCACGAGATAAAAAGTCAAGGAGATGATTTTGATTTCCATTTATAAATTCTATTTCAAAATCAAATATTGAAAGGATAACTTGCAATTTCTGACAAAGTTTTGTTTTGCTGTTAGGTTTTTGACATCTTTTTCAAGGACATACTTTGCTGATTTACAGTCTATCTTTAGGAAGAATTTTTGGTTTAATAAGTCCTTCTGAAATTTGGTAATTGTTAAAATTATTGTAAGAATTTCTTTTTTAATAGTGAAATAATTTCTTTGAGTTTCATCCCATATGCCGATGTGTATCTCATTAATTGTTCTTTATCATTTATTTTTTGTTTTAAAATTCCACCATAGTCTTTATTTGAAGCATCTGTTTCTATAATTTTAAAGGTATTTATATTTACGATAATAAGGTAGGATAGGATTTTTACCATTTCCTTTATTCTTTTTACTGTCTTAGTATGTTGAGTTGTTCATTCTAGAAGAGTCTTTTTTAATCTATCTGTTAGAATTTCCCATCAAAAGTAAAATTCTTATAAAAGTTTGAGACGTAATTTAAACATCCTAGAAATATCTGTAATTGTTTTTTGTTCTTTATTTCATTTGAAAATTTGTCGATAGAATTTATTATTCTATTAATAGGTGATATGATTCTTTGTTCAATTTTAAACCCTAAAATTGATTGAGGTTTGAAACAGTTTCATTTACTTTAATGATATAACTAATCTATTTTGTTTAATTACGGAAAAGACTACTTTAAGATGTTTCTAATGTTGATTAATATCTTGGAAAAAGATTACCACATCATCAATGTATACAATACTAAAAGTTGTATAAAGATTAAAGATTTCGTTCATTATCTTTTGGAATTCAAAAGGAGCGTTTTTTAATCTAAATAGCATAACATTCCATTCAAAATGTTCAAATGAAGCAATAAAAGTAGTTTTGTATCTATCCTTTTCATTAATCTGAATATATCAAAATCCAAACTTCATGTCAAATTTAGAAAATACTTTAGAATCTTGAATCTTCTAATTAAGTCTTACTTATTTGGAATAAGATACCTATTCCAATGAAAGACTTTGTTGAGTGGTTTATAATTAATCACTAATCTTGGTACACCTCTTTCGATTTCTACAGCATTTTCTACATAAAATATTGCACAACTCCATGGGAAAGAACTTGATCTAATAAGACCTTTATCTTAGAATTTCTTTATTTCTTTTTTACAAAATTCTAAGAACCTTTGATTCATCTAGATAAATTTTGTTTTAGTAGGGTTTTTTTTTTCTTCATTAAATCTATTTATATAGAATAAGTTGACTTCATGCTTCTTCCTATGCTAAAGGTTGTGGACAGAGAAAAACAGACTTCGTTTTCTAACTTTCTTTAAAAGTCTTTTATTTTTAGAGTTTTTATTTCTTCAAAAATTTCACAAACAAATTTTTCTTTATATTTAATAGCATTTTTAAATTCTTGAATAAAAGAAACTTCTAATTGCTTATTGAATTTTAGGATTATATCTTTCCTTTTTATCAATTGTGTGTTCCCATATCATCAACCCTAAATGGTTTTAGGAGATTAATAAACAAAGTGTCCAATATTAATCCTCAATTTAAATTTTTGATAAAAATAAAAGAGGTTTTAATACACACACCTTGAATGTAAATATGTGCTTCAGGAATTTTATACCTTACTTGAAGATAATCACCACCAACGGAGTTTATTTTATGTGTAGTTTTGACAAAGTATTTAGAAAATATTATTTCTTATCTAATGCAATTTACGTCAGCTCCTGAATTTATCAAGGCTAGATGATGAACAATATATTTTCCTTTAATTTTTAAAAAAACTTTGTTATGTCATTTTTGCTTAATATATCTTTTTAGGAAATTAATGAACTCATCATCTTGAGTTTTTGAGTTTTCATCGATTCGTCCTAGAATTCTAATTTACTTATTCTCTATTTTAGATGATGAATTTCTAACTTCATTTCATTTTGTTCCTTTTTTATTTCTTCTAAAGTAGAAAGCCTTTCAATCATTTTGCCTGGTTTTAGCCTTTATAAAACCTAATCAAAAGAACAGTATTCTTCTTTTACCAATTTTTCTTTTTTAGGTTCGTCTTTTAATAAGTTAAGATATTTGTTTAATTGTTCCTTTCTTTCCTTAGAATGTTTTATTATATCTATTGTTTCAAGGATGAATTGCCCTCATGGAAACAAATGTCGGTGCGTGTCGACGAAATTTCGCCGACACGTATCGGAAGACAGAACTACAGAAACAATATGTTTAGGTATGTCGCGAAGTACCTGATTTCCGTGAAGATGTCGACGCGTATCGTTGTGTCGATGGATATCAAGTGTTTTCTACACGTAATCACTCCGACACGGACAACATGCCTTCCTCACAAGTCGACAAAGACGACACGCGTGATCCTCTGGCCTCTGCTTCAGCCACTGCACCCGTGATCTACTCCATCCCGACACCCATGATCTGCTTCACCTCTGGTCCACAACCCGCCTTCGTCATCCAACACCGTCCGCCCACTGGCCGTCGAGCTTCTCCTACGCCGTCCGTCGATCTGCAGGTCCAGTCCCTTCTCGAGCTTCTCGTCCAGCCCTGTCCTTTGATCGCCACTCCGCGAGTCTCGAGCACCAACCCTTCGTCGTCCGCGAGTCGCCAGCCCCAACCCATCGTCGTCCGCGAGTCGCCAGCCCCAGCCCTTTGTCGTCCGCTAGTCGTCAGCTCCAGACCTTCTTCGTCCTCCCCAACCCGTCATCGTTCGCTAGTCGTCAGCGCGAGTCGTCAGTCGTCTCCAGGTTTCCCGTCCCCAACTCTAACTTATTAACCCATATTATAAAAGTATTATTTAGTTATGTTATGATATTAATAATAGTTATGTTATGATAATAGTTATTAATTTATGTTATGATATGTTGTTAAATTATATTATGTTATAAAAATATTATGTTATGTTGTTAATAATTTATATGTAAAATTTTGTTTGTTATTTTATAAGTTATAACTCATGTGATTATATGTAAACTTGTGTTTGTTATTTTAAATTTTTTCTTTCATCGAGAACACAATATGACTGATATACAGGAAGAATAATTTGATCAACCAAGACATTCTTCCTGGTATTAAGCATATATTGTAAGGAAATTTAAGCTTCACTAGAGGGAAGGAGGTGAATAGTGATTTAGTAAATAATTATCCAATTTTAGAATTTGTTTATCAATTTACAATATTTCAAGTAATTTGAATATAACTAGGAAATTAATATTATGTTAAAACATAGAAAGAAAGGGGATGAGAGACAATGAATATGCACAAGTAGATTTATAGTGGTTCAGCTTCCCCGACTTAGTCCACTCCTCGAAAACCCCTCGAGAATTTCACTAATCTGATCTTGTTCCAGGCCAAGATCGTGTCGTACACTCTTGACGAATCCTCACCAAGCTCCGTAAAAACCGCGACTCCCTTCTCAATCCGGAGAAGAACATTTACACTTGGATTTTACAACTCTTTTTCTACAATCTCCCAACCTCAATTTGGCTAAATGAATGGATAAAAATGGAACACTCTTATCTTGGGAGTTTTTCTAATGAGATAGGAGTGGAATACTTGGAAACTTGAGTAGCTTGAAGTTCTATGTGAGTAAAAAGTATCTCATCATCCATAGGTGAAGAATAGTGACCTATTTATAGGAAAACATGGTTATAAGAATGTGTCTAACGTCTCTCTAACGTTCAGCAACGGCTACTGATTCGCTATGCCAAAATCAAAACGGTCGACTGAAATGTGCAACAGTCGAGCATTTCGGTATATCGAAAATAATTTGGTATGCCGAAAACCTCTGATTCGGTATGCCAACGAATTTCGGTATGCCGTTCTGGATTTCTTTTCTAATTTTTCTAATCTACATATATTTCGGTATACCGAGGAAATTCGGTATATCGAAAATGCCCTTAGTTCTATAATGAATGTTTTTCAATGAATGGTTGGTTTTAAGGCTAAAGCAATTTTTCTATGGCTCTATGTGGATATTTGGGAGATTAATACAAGTTCCTAGGTACACGCATAAATAAAAAATTACATCAAAATAATTACAAATATTATTTAATTTTTCTTCTCATTTTCCTTCATCTTGAATTCTTCTCGGTAGCACATGGATCTTTTTTCTTCTTCAAATATCGTCTTTTTTATGCTTGAATATTCTGAGTCTTTCAATGATCCTCCTTGCAAATATGATTATGAAATATTCTCATAAAGCACGTTAGTCTTTTGTTATCATCAAAATCAAGATAAGGCTAATAAAACCAACAATCTCCCCATTTTTGATGATGACAAAACTACAAATATTTCAAGGTAAAACAACATATTGACTTTTCTTAGTATTCTCCCCCTTTTTGTCATTAGCAAAAAATATCATAAAATTTCAACTCTCTGTCTCTTTTTGTAAACTTATTTATCCTTATATAAAGATGTGTCAATATACTCCACTTTTTGTCAATTCTTAAAGATTTATATAATAAAGTTCAAGTAGTTTTCGTCTTTATTTCAGCTTATTCTAATTTTCTCCCCCTTTTTCAATAAGATTATTATGCAATAAAACACCAATTGTTGAAATTTTTGAATTAATTAAACTCCCTCTATCAATAAGTATGGATAATAACATATTTTCAGTAAGCTCCGCCTTAATCCAAGCATAGGTAAACAACAATCCATATTCAACAAGTATTGCAAAAAGATGAATCATTCAATGTATTGGCAAACTTATCTCAATATCATTAATTAGAATTGACAGAAATCATCTGTCAGGACAATCGGTAGCCGGTATATTTCGATAGACCGAAACAGTAAAAATCGGTTAACCGTTAAAAAATGGTATACCAAAACATGGAATATTTCAGAATGCAAATTTTTAAATGTCATATTAAATCATTATAACATCCAAATGATTTTA
>JAMKQA010017977.1:0-16076 GCA_024699735.1 Posidonia australis | reverse complement strand
TCTCTCCTCTTATGACCTGAACCCAAACCTCTAATGTTCCAGGCTGCTATAATCATAAAAAGTTAATGGAAGAAACAGAGGATCCCATCCTCACAGAGGACACAAAAGGATCTTCCAAATTAATGTACTCTTTGCCCTGATCCTGCCTAACTTGATTAAAGAAGGATATTGACTCATTTTTAGAAGCCAATGAGATACCAATATTCTCACAGAATGATTGGAAATGATCATAAGAGTCCCAAAGTAACGGGTCCACATGGTTAACCTTAGAATTAACCAGGGAAACCATAATGGAAGAAGATAAATCATGGGCACTGTTGGAAGCAGAGCTATAGTTAAAACCATTATCATAATTTACAAATGATTGATGAACATTACCTGGTGCATGTACAGGTGTAGGAGGCTGCGAAGATGGCTTCTCAGAAGTAGAGGTACCCAAATCATCTTGCTCCAGACAATCATAGATTGCCATTACCTTTTTAAATTTTGCCAGAGAGAGGTTTCTGGCTCTAATCTCAGTTTCCACCCAGGTGGAAGCAACATTGGGATCAGATGGATTTGATCTCTGAGAGGGAGGGGGAGGGGTACCTACCAGAGAGGGAGGAGTTGATATTGTTGATCCATAAGCTGAAGGGGTGGGTAGTATTCCAGCTGTGTTATGAACAGAAGACAGAGGAGGTGCAGAGGAGGTAGACTCGTCCAGACATTCTTCCTAGATTTGGGTTTCTTTCCACTATTGTTACCTCGCCAACCTTTACTATTTTTAAATGGTTTCCTTATTGGTTGCAAATTCCTAGATGAGGAAGGCTGAGTTGTTTGCTTAGGCCATGCAGGGAAGGTATTCTGTGTGGGGAGGGGGGGGAAGAGGAGCAGATGTCCCAGCTATGCCTAAATTTAATCGGGTAAACAGTTTTCCCATAGGCAAAGAACTTAACATCAGGGATCTCCTTGCCAGGGAGAATCTTGATCCTAACCCTAGCAAAACCCAAGGATTTTACTCTGTCCATTGATAGATCAACTTCCAACAAAACAGAAAAGTCTGAAAGCATTCTGTGGAAAACCTCTATGCACCATAAATGGTGAGGGATCCCTTCCATCTGGATCCAGATCCCCTCCTCCTTCAAGGAGAGAATCGCATTAGAGCTAGGCGTCCAGTGGATAAAAGAAGCAGAGAGAGACTGGAGGGAGGATCCAAAACGACTAAGGGTTTCGTTTTTGATTTTAACAGAAGGGAACTTCAGTAAAAACTTCCCAGGAGAAAAGTCACTGATCTCTACCTTAACTTGTAGAGGCCAGTTGTTTAATATGTGCTGAGAGAGAGTGTCTCGAGTTAGGAGGGAAGAGTGATCAATAACAATGGCACAGCAGGAATAGTGTAACATAAGATCATAGGTGGCATCAGACGGGGGTATTACAGTGGAGTTTTGTGGGGAAAAATCAGCCATGGGAGGGGGATGTAGACTGTGATCCTGAAAGAAATCACAAATCGCCACTGAATGAGTAGAGGCCTTACATCTATAACAAGAACCATAGAATTTACATTTATTCTTAAAATGACCACGCAATCCACATTTAAAACAGCGGCCGTTATCACGACAGAAGCGTACCAGAGGAGAGGAGGCCTTTCTCTTCTTCTCCACCAACGTCCACTCTGGGGAAACAGACTCAGAGGCTACAGAACTTCCAAATGAACTCTCAGAAGAGAAAGAAGAATGTAAAGCGGCAAAACGCGAGCCACCACAGTGTTTTCCAACCTCGACAGAAATATGGTCAGAGGAAATCTCTGTCGCAGAGATTTCTAACACTCGAAGCAGCGAAGAAATAAAGTTTTCTAGGGAAGAGGAGAAATTTACGCTCACAGGCGGCGAGGCCACCTCAACATTAAAACCAGAAAAGATAGGAGGAGAGCATGTTACAGGTAAGGCTGGCACGTCGTCTGACGCGCAAAGAGAAGGGGGCCCCACCAAATCAACGGGAATTGTTAAATCAGAAAGATAATCAGGATTAATAGCATTATTACAATTAAATCCCTGAACGTTACGCCGATTTAAGTTAATAACCTCATTTAAATTAGGAGGAAGGTACCGTGAATAGCCCCACACAGAACTCGAGACAGCAGGGCAAGCTGACAAGTCAGAGGAACCTGACTTATCAGTCACGCAACTACAAAGGCGAGAAGACGTGCTCCGACGACCTATTGGTGGTAGAATGTTTGCCGGAACCGGAGAGAAAAAAAGGAGGTCTAAACTAACAGAGGAAGGGGGATCTGATCGGATAACGCCAGGGGAGCGAGAAACATCCCCAGAATCAGATTGAGGTGCTGAAGGCAAATAATCTATAGCAGAAAAATAGATATTCCAGCAACAGAAGAAATATACTCGTAAATCACCGAACCGTAAGCAGCGACAAAAATCGAACATAAAGAACAAGAAACCAACATGTTCATCCAGATCGGCGATAAAAATTTACTAAAGCATAAACAATCCACAATAGTATCCACAGTATGCCCAGAATAAAATCTCAGATAAGTAATAGACCCATATTTAACAGTCAAGAGGCCAGATCCAAACGATCGGAGGTCGTCCGAGATGGATCTAACCCTAAGAGAGCAGGGGGGAGGAGGGGGAGATTTTCTCAGATGACTGGGGTCAGATCCCAGATCTGAGGAGGAAGAGAGGTCTTTCCTCTTCCGACACCCCTGTTCAGAAGCCATCGGACCAGTAGAAGGTCTAGATTTTACCAGACGACGACGTGCCTTGGTAGGCAACGAGATCGGAGAGGGTTCTTCCTCCACAAGACTAGCTTTAAACGCCGCCCAGTCGAACTCGGTGGCTTTCCTGAGCAGCTCGCGTGAGCGAAGGTTATGTGGAAGGCTGTTGGATGAACGACGGCCGTAGGGTTTGCAGCAGCTGTTCGCCATTGGAAGGAAGTTTGTTTCGTCAGATGACTGGGGTCAGATCCCAGATCAGAGGAGGAAGAGAGGTCTTTCCTCTTCCGACGCCCCTATTCAGAAGCCATCGGACCAGTAGAAGGTCTAGATTTTACCAAACGACGACGTGCCTTGGCAGGCAACGAGATCAGAGAGGGTTCTTCCTCAACAAGACTAGCTTTAAACGCCGCCCAGTCGAACTCGGTGGCTTTCCTGAGCAGCTCGCGTGAGCGGAGGTTATGTGGAAGGCTGTTGGATGAACAGCGGCCGTAGGACATTGCGGCGGCTATTCGCCAGTTAAATGAGTATTAATACAACAAAGTTGGGAAGAAATTTCACAAAATTAATATCTAGCTTTAGTTGTTAGGTCAACATAAAAATCATCGTATTGTAGATTTGTAGGTTCTAGAATAATTTCATATAGTCTAGTTAGTGAAATCAATAGCTCAAAATCTATGTTTTGTGATTATCTAAATGTTTTGAGAGTTTTACTTTGAGGTTTTAGTATCAACACTTTTCAAATTTTAGTGTTTTGAAAAATAATGTAGTGTTTTGTACATAATTCATTTTTCAAAATTTTGCTAGATCATCATCCAATTTATAAATATATTGATCTACATATTAGAAGTCTATGAAAAACTAGAATACTGGACATACTTGGTTTGGCGATATAAATAGTGATCTCTGGATTGAGTTTCAATTCTACAATATGTAACATATATTTTAGGGAAAATTCTACAATATCAATGTTGTTGTTTCACAAAATTGTAAGTAGCTATTGGTAGTTATAATTATTTACTGAACAAAGTATAGCTCATTTAATACGTAATTATTACTACAATGAATCACGGATTTGAATATCAATAGATGTAAAACTTTTGATAATAAAAAAAAGTTGCTATTATTTATTTACAGTTATAAATCTCATCATCCATATATTTGAAGGAATGATGAAGATTAAAATTCTTTGGTACCCATATAGAGGAACTATAGACAAACCCATCGTTTAGAGCCTTCTTCTAACATGTTTATTTGGATCAACTTATAACTTGGGTTTGTCTACAATCACTTGGTCTAGTGGTAAAATTTCTTTACGGTTGTACGAGAGGTCAGGAGTTTGACTTCCATAGTTTTACTTGGTAGTGGTCTCATAGCCAAGTATTTGTTATGATTGTAATATATATTAAAAATTGTTTCCAAAAAAAGACTTATAACCTAGGTTTATTTATAATTTGATATTTTTGATGAATCATAAGGTCCATCTTAGGCTCCTTTTTTTCACCATGTAATCTCCAACCACGTCATTAACCCATATTCCTAATTAACCAACTTAATATTATGAAGCAAGTTTCTATTTTTTGATAATCTCCTTTCCAAGTGCTTAGAGATAGGCATCCTATTCCCTGCATCCATTTCAATTATATTAAGTTAATGCCAATTTATTATCAGTAATATAAGGTTTCTTAAACGTCCACACCATCCAGACCCATAAATCCCACCACCACCTATAAATTAAAATTTAAATCCAATAAAATAAAGCCCTTTATCTACCTCTTCTGAAATTTCTTGCTCTTTCTTCGCGGTGGTGGTTCCGTTGCTCCGCGATATGGTCGACGAGGCGGGGCGGGAGGCGATCAAGCACGCCCTGAGGGCGCTCCGGAAGAGGCACTTGCTCGAGGAGGCCGCCCACTCCCCCGCCGTCCTCGCCCTCCAGAGACCCTACGCCGCACAGGTACTACGCCACACAAAGTCTGCTCCTTTTTTTGTTTTTCTCCTTCTTCCATTGATTAACAACGATCGTGCACGTATTTTCCGAAAAGATTGCCATTTTACCCTTTTTTATTTAGTAATTGGATGTGTGCAAGCTTTAAGTCGCCTGGAATTTTACCAGAACAATACCAAACTCAAGTGATGGTTGATGAGCTTTTGATGATTCAAAGTTTATAGGGTTTGTACTCTGAAATTTACGTCCTATGTGATGTGAGCTGCTTACGTATTCGTATTGTAATGTCTTGAGGGTGTATTGAGTTTTTTTTTCCCTTTTTGAGAGGCATGCCCTTTGTTTTCGTAAGAGTTCAACCCAGTTCTCGGAATAATTGTGTCTGAAATGCTGTTGGCCTATGTGAAGAGGGATTATGAGCATCAGAAGCAAAGTGTGGTGTTGTCTATTTTTGTCTGCTGACGGAAAGTTGAACACACAGGGTATTCAGAACTCCTTCATCTGGTATTTTTCTGTTGTTTTGCTGTATTGATTGGTATTGGTTGGCCGATTAATATATTATTGCTGAACTTTCAAAGCAACGAGCCTAGTGATACCATACCAAATATTTCTCAATATTATCTTTTGCATTTAAGCTGCACTTTGGTTAAGTTATCTCGTTACTACTATGAATTGACAAGTCATTTATTCCTTGTAGGGTTTAGAATGGAAGGAAAAATACGAGAGCCTTGAGCTGGAAGTTCAACAATGTTATAAAGCCCAATCACGATTATCTGAGCAACTTGTGGTGGAAGTGGCAGAATGCAGAGCTGCAAAGACTCTTGTTGAAAAGGCAGAAGCAGCAACAGTGGAATTGCAGAATGAGCTCAGACAGAAAAAGTACTGTAGATTTTTGCATGGCTGTTCATTGTTGGTTATAGAATATTGAGACTTGAACTGTTAATACTGATATTTGAATGTTATTGTCAGAGAGGAATGTTCTCAGCTGAAACAACTTTTAGCTGAAAAGACAGAAGCTTTAGATCTATTAATAAGCGAGAAAGAAGCACTTCAAGTTAAACATGAAGAGATGGAATTGCGAGCTAGAAAAGCAGAAACCGAAAACAAAAATCTAATTGATCGCTTGATGTTGGAAAAGATGAAAGACGCAGAAAAACTCAATGAGGTGTCTAGTTTTTTCCATTTCAGTGTATACTGTCCATAACTTGTTTCCTTCTAAGTCCTTGCTAAGTGATTACAAAGAATTGGAACAGACATTGTTGAAATCGTGGCATGTAAATTTGAGACTGAATAGTTTTGATGTGGCTCATCATAGGATTTGTTCATGCATTATTTTTTTTGTATTTGTTTTTTTTTTTCTAATACATCAGTTAGTAATTAATTTGTTATTTAACCATGAAAAAAGTTGTATTAGTTATCACTGATATATTCTGGATCAAGATCTTGATAGTCAAACAAACTAATTATTATTTTCTTTGAAGGCTAATGCTATGTATGAAGACATGCTACAACAGTTCAAAGTAAGCAGCATAGAACAACTTGCAAGCCAGCAAGTTGATGGAATCGTTCGCCGACATGAATCAGGGCGTGATGACTTTGTTGAATCAACCATCCCATCAACATGCAAGCACACTTTCCGTGCACATGAGGGTGGATGTGGTTCTGTACTGATTGAACACAAATCTTATAAGCTGATTACTGGAGGACAGGATCAGACTGTCAAAATCTGGGATGCATTGACTGGTACTCTGAACCGCACTCTTCATGGCTGCCTTGGCTCTGTTCTAGATCTTACTGTCACATATGACAACAGATGTGTAATTGCTGCTAGTAGTAAAAACAGCTTGTTTGTGTGGGATTCGGAGACAGGCCAACACAGGCATACTCTGACTGGCCACCAGGATAAAGTATGTGCTGTGGATGCAAACAGATTCTCAAGTCGCCATTTAGTCAGTGCTGGTTACGATCATACTATCAGAGTCTGGGATCTACAAAAAGGCTACTGCATTAACACCATTTTCTCAGGTAGCAACTGTAATGCTTTATGCTACAGCATTGATGGAGACATCATTTGTTCCGGTCATGTTGATGGAAGCCTTCGATTATGGGATTCTCGAACAGGCCAGCTGGTAAGTGAAGTAGCTGCCCATTCGCAAGCTGTTACATCTGTTTGCCTATCGCATAGTGGTAATATTGTCCTGGCAAGTGGAAGGGATAACTTGCATAATTTGTTTGATATGAGATCTCTGGAAGTTTGTGGAACATTGAGAGCAACTGGAAGCAGGGTTGCTTCTAATTGGAGCCGCTCGTGCCTTAGTCCTGACGACAGCTATATGGCAGTAGGATCATCAGATGGTTCTGTTTATGTATGGTCGGTATCAAAGTTGGATGTGTTAGCAACTTTGAAGGGGGGTCATTCTGTTCCCGTTCTTGCATGTTCTTGGGGTGGCCTTGGTAAGCCCTTGGCATCCGCAGATAGGAATGGAAATTTATGTATATGGACATGAGTGTTCTTGTACAACTAGCCAAATCTTGTGTCATTCTGTTTCTGTCCTTGCATGTTCTTGGGGTGACCTTGGTAAGCCCTTGGCATCTGCAGATAGGAATGGAATTATATGTATATGGGCATGAGTGTTCTTGTACCACAAGTCAAATCTTGAATGGATCTAAACATCATGTTCTCAATTAAATCCTAATAATGAATTTCTTTCCTCCTACTTCTTGTATATCATAGTGATATTTCTTGTGCGTAGCTACGAAATAAACCTCCTTAAAGTATACCAATAAGATTAATACAGGTTCTACACCGTATTAAGACCAAAATATCACATGATGATCAGGAGTAGTCATTTCTTACATGATTTAACTTGAAATACAAAAAAAACTGGTTTGTATTCAGGTTGCAATAACAATCTTTTTGTGATATCAGCCAGCATAATATTAAATGTCAACGTATGTCATCAAAATTTTATCGACACGTGTAATTCACCAATATGACATTAATATGTAAGCTTTGTGAACCAATGTGGATTTCTTTTCCTGTGTTTCTACGCGTACGATACCGACATGTCAACATTTCGTTGACATGTGCCTACTTTTCAGTTTATTGAAATCCGACATGAAATCAACATTTAGGACTTTGGATGCTAGTAGTTGAATCATGAGGTTTTTTCGAACTATTTTGCAGGTAATTTAACTATTTGCTTGCTGTCACTTGTTCCTGTGAGTATTTATCGCTATATAATTTCCTTTAAAGTATGGTAAAAGTGTTTTATGTTTTTAGGGATGCTTGCATAATCACTACTGCCACAAACTCCCTAAATATTTAGATTTGTCCTTGTAATGAATGCTTGCATGCTTTTTTCCATTTAGCTTAAACTATGTATCAGGATGGCTGCATTTGTTTAAAGAATTACTTTCCAGTTCATAACAGGTTATGTTGTGGTATGTCATTAGCGTTGTGGATATACTGATATTTTTGTCAATACTAAACGGTTCCCACATTGGAAGTTGCTTGGAATTGGTGGGATGCTGAATCACTGGAACCAAACACTGTTGACAATAGTTTCTATTTCTTCTAGATTTTCAATTATTTCTTAGTCGTTTTGGTATCACTATTTTTTTGAAGTCAATACAGAAGTTTTGGACACTGAGGGAATCCTAGATTCCAAATCATACAATTTTTTGTCTTCTTATTTATCATCAAATTTTCTTGAACCACAGAAGTCTTCTAACTATTGGTTCCCTGTTTTCTAATAAAGCAGAGACTATCTAGTATTGAATGAACACAATAACAAGAAACCTACCAAGCCTCCTCTTTTTTTTCCTGACACTTGAATTTTGTCCTCAGACATAATTTGGAAGCTAATTTCCAAGGGCATCAACTATCAGTATCTCATTGTTAGAAATCCAGAGTGGAGTCAGTTGCTTTGAATGTTGAATAAAGAGCCAGCTACACAAGTAGTTAGTATACAGAAACAAACAACACATGAAAAGTTGTAAATAAATGAAAAGATGAGGAGAAAATTTTCAATTTGAGTTGTTGCTAGTTAGCACATATCAGATTGGTTTTGCAAGTTGATTATGTTATTCTGTTCAGTCTCCTCTGTTAATCTCCTGAATGAGTGGCAGCAAAAAAATCATGTTGTGGACATTTTCTTTCTATGACAATGCATTGAAGTATCATGGCGCAGGGCTTGGATGCTTAATAAGCTCTGCTAGACGAATGTGCTGTCAAAAATTCCATCTGGCTTTATTTATCTATTTGGGATATAAATATATCATACCCCTTGTGATTGGCATCTTCCCTCAATCATCATGCTATATGGTTGCTGGATAAAATTGGATGGATGGACACTGCCATGGCCTTTATAGTTGTGGTGAGTAACGGAATCACATGTCATCTTTTCTAAATGTCCTTTTTAACACTATAGATGTTTCCTGTCCTTCATGGACTCTTCTCTACATGTACTGAGTTGAATCATGATTAAAACAGATTGGTGATGGTGCAGATCTTACCTATAGGAGGAGGATGTGCACTGCCCTTAAGCTGTGAAACTGATTTGTTAGATAAGATTTATGTTTTTTTCCTGATTAGTTATGTAATTTCCATTATTGGAAGTACAATACATGAAAGAGCATGCAGTTCACTAAGGGATGCCTCTGAATAAATCTTTTTTTTACTGTTCAAATCCCAAGCCTTTCCTCACTTCTTCTGTGGTATAAAATATCCATTTTATAACAGTTTGAAGAAATATAGCCACCAATCATAAAAATGAGGCATCAACCGAGGCTCAACTATTATGCAGTGGTTGTTGACATCAGATTTGCGATGATTATGTAGGCAAAAACATTTCATGTATAGAAATGTTTCAATTTGCTGATTTCTCTCTCGTACTGTTTCAACTCTCAATTGCAAACAAGGAAATGTATTTGGTTATTGCCTGCTTTATGACTGGGATAGAAAAATACACATAGAACTGGTGCCTCTTTTTTTTATTACAGAGTATCCTTATTCCGCTGAGCCTTCCAAGATGGAAAAGTTTGCGATCTGCTCATAAAAGTCCACAATTGAAGATGGTGAAAGGTCTCCAGCACAGATTTCGTGCACTTTGGTGAAAAGTGGGAATAACTTCTGCCAGCTTCTGTCCATCAAAACTTCATAGACTTCTTTTGCAGTTAAAACACCCTTCAAGAGTCAAAATTAAAAATAGTCAGTTATATTTGTTGTTGAATGCAATGGGATTTTGGTATTTTAATTTCAGTAGCATTAACTGTGGCATTCACCTGCAGCTTCTGCCCTTGTAATAGCTCTTTCTCAAGGTCATCAAAAGATCTGCAACAGATGGTTGGAGAAAAGTTTAAGGCAATCCCTGATGGATGTATAATTTTAAGATGATTAATAAATAATAGGTTAGGGTGGGACCTTTCTCCATGAATCCTTGCATAGGCTTCTGCAACTTTCCTATTTCTTCCTCCAACTGTCATTAACAACCAGCTAGTCATCAAACATAAATTTGTATTATTAATTCAGTGCATGTGGAATGCAAGTTCTGCAGGTTATTGGATTTCATACGACAAGTTGTGATGAGATCAGCCACCCCACAGCTTTCGAAGAAAGTACTGTCCTTCACTGATGGAAACAAGAGTTTGGAAAAAGCTTTCATCTCTCCCAAGCCGATCCTCATTATTGCTGCCTGGCATTCATTGACAAGGTTAGTATTGTTTTAACATCAGAGAACATGTGGCAGTTTATCCTTTTTCCTTGAGGTTGGTTTATATTTTCTACCTTGGTATTGCTTCCCAACTCCAAGCCATCGACAAAACCTGTATTCTTTTGTTGTTAGCTTCTCAAGTTAATCTTTGACACCATGGGAAAAGAAATTGTTTGAGATGAAATTAAGTAAAAGTTTGCATAATACCTGCTGCTAGAGCCACTATGTTCTTCAGGGTTCCACATAGTTCTACTCCCTCCACATCTTGAACCTGTCAGAAATTGTTTAAATGAATTAAAGCAAAAAAATTTTGCTTGTATGATTACTTGTCTTTTTTTACGAATAATGACAGTGTTTTCCATTGTATGACATCTGTTCTTTGGTAGAACTTGTTTATCGTCCGATTGTTACATGCTTCCAAAAATAACAATGGTCTGGTTTTCTCTTTTGATTCTTAAACATATACATTGGATCTGTCCTTTGGTAGTTCTTTCATACATTGTGTCATTCACAGCTTACAGCATCATATAATTATTAACTACATAGACAATTTCTTTATGATCAAACAACAGTTAGTTATTGATACAATTATTGCTGAGTTATCTTTTTTCTATAAATGACTTTCTGTGCCTCTTTTTGGCAGCAGTCTTTTCCTCTTCTTTTAGGCTTGCATCCAGGAGGAAATATCAATTAATTTGGGTATTCACTTAAATTCTTTACATTGAATTCTGAATTATTGGGACAGATAGAAGTCTATTGGAAGGCCTAGAAAGTCCCTTTCTATCTATCATTGGATACTTCGAACAAAGCAAGATCTTGATGAAAAACAAGTAAATAATCATTTTATATGAGACCACAACAGAGATAGATCACCAGTGCATTCTGTACCCTCACATGAAAAATGTTCCAATCCCTACAAACCCATTCTCGGTCTTCTTGAACTACTAGTGTCACGACCCGATCCCAAGGCCTACTCGGTCTAGCCTATGATCCATGAGTGTAGCACCACTAAGACTTCACATTATCCAGTATAAGACTAAATATGTTGAACTATCTTAAGCACCTCAAGCACGTCTTGGAACATTACATTCTCCTTAACTTTTTGACGTCATCATCAAGGTTTAAGCTAGATCACCAAACTTTCCGTTGACTGCCTGCTCTAATACCACTTGTCACAATCCAAGCCTAAGGTCCACTCAGCCCAGCCCTCGATCCGTGAAGGTAACCTATGACCTACTTAGTCTTAAATATTTAAACCGAAAGGTACCTTAGTAGCAGCCCACTTCTTTATTTCAAATTATCTGGTATGTGATTAAACATATTGAACTACCTCAAACACCTTAAGTACATCTCCAGGCATTACAATTAGAAGAATACACATCCATTATAAAGAAACAGCAAAAGATCAAAATTGCAATATATAGAACAGAAAGGACAATGAGACCAGGGTTCACTTTATGTAAAGAAAACACCCTACTTAAGTACGAAACGAAGATGGAGGGATCCCCGAAAAAACTTACAGCTGATACTAAGAAATAGGGCGTGCTAAACAGTTTGACCCATCTCATTGCAGCTTCTTTGTCCTTGTTATATCCGACTGTTGCTTCACTAAATCTCTCCATTGCAATCTGCATCAAATCTTTCAGAGTAATTTTCAAAACCTGAAAACAAATCTTACCGTACAGCATTTCTCATTTTTTCGTTTATCATAAGAGGCCCTACCTCAGTAGCAATATTTGCACCCATCAGTACACTACAGTCTATCCCTAGCATTTGAGTTATGAATTTGGAAATCATGCAAGGGCCTTCCTTCTTGACTTCCATGCCTTTGATGAGGGAGATTGCCTCTACATTGCTTCCTACCTTACCAACGAGGCACTTGCATATCTCTTCCACAAATTGATGGGGTAGCACAAAAACCAATTTGTTTGCATCCTTCACTGTGAAATACATGAATAAATAGTTTAGAAAAAAGATTAGGAGCTAAGAATAAAGGAAGTACCCTGGGTCATTTATATATATATTCGGTAGTCTTCATTTTGGAGTGCACATTTGAAACTTGTTTGTTGTGTATTAATCTTCAAACCTTGATGAGATGAATTGCATATTAAGATTACAATTACTTGCTAAAACTCCAGAGCTATGCCTATGAGAGGAACATGTAGTACCTGTATTCTCAAGGTGAGGATCTGCAACAACATTGCTCCCAAGCTTGACACCTGGAAGATACTTGACATTCTCCTGTTAAATACACAGAAAACTAGTAAAACCTGAGGCAATGCTAATACATAAAAAAAATTGGAAAGAGGTGGTGCCATGTGGTCAATTCTTATCACATTTGTTCGATTGATGGCTTCTGTCAGTTTTTCACCATCTGGCAGCATCTCTTCATGCACCCACATCCTTACTTCATCTGGAAAAACTCCAGAGTGTAAGATTGATCAGCATCAGTTTTGGTCTGAATATGATGTCACCACTTTCTGAATATAAATTTTTCTTAACGTTTTTATGTTCCGATTTGCAAGTTTAAGGTTCAAATTCTGTGGAGTTATGCATTCTAAAAGGAAATTACGGCTTGGAAGCTTTTCGCATTTATTGACATCTTACGAGTGTTATACTGTCATATCCATGCAAAACAGTACCATATTTTTATGAAAAACAATCAGAAATATTTCATACAATAATAACAATTTTTTTTCTCTCAGAGGAATGGTAGTCCTACCGTGGAATGAGGACAACCTGATGGTGTTGGAAGCGATGAGCTTAGCAGCAACGCTGCCCCAGTTGCCGCTCCCGATCACCGCCACCCGATACTTTGCCGTCATCACGCTGGCATTAGAGTCTTCTTCTTTCGACTCTGGTTCCACATCAGGAAGCAGAGTATCTGCTTTCATGGCCGGAGCAGCTAAAGAGGGATCAGAGAAATGAAAAAGGCTGTTGAAGCCTGGAAGCTAAAGACTCTCACGCGGAAAGAGAGTGATTAAGATACTGGAAAAAAGGATGGGAATTGTTGATCAAAGGGTGATATATGGGTGCTCTTTTAGTCGTTGACTTTTTTTTTTCTTGGCTTGGCAGTTCAGATTTTTAAGCAATGCCAAGGAGGATGATATATATCATATATGGGCTCTGCTCTTTGCATTTTGTGTTTGGCTCGAAAATTTTCCGGGTGTCAGGAGCACACAGGCTTGGGAAAGGAAGCTTGGATTAAGGAATTTTTGGTTTAAGTGGGATTTATTATCTCTCATTTCATTTGTTTGGTGTTTTCTTCTTCCATTCTTTAGTCTTCCTTTTGTGTCCTTTTTTTTCTCTCTCTCTCTCTCTGGATGCTCCCTTTGTGATTGATGTATACATCTTGCGTGTGAGCCAAAGAAGGGGAGGAATATATGCTACGAGCGACAAGTCCATTCTTGAGCTGTCGAAGTCACAGGAAGAAAAGGAGAGTGGTTTTGGATGATATCATCGACTAAGTTATATACGGTACGGAACATCCTTTTCAAAAATAAAAAGAAAGCTCAATGTGGAATATTATGACTGCATAAAACGTCATTACATGTAAATGGGTTCTTTCATGACTTCTGACAAGGAAGTCTAGAACCACATGGATTGTGGGAATTTTTTTTTTCCCCAGAATAAAAAAGTTCAATACAAATAGATATGAGCAAGGTTACAGCTTGTTTGACAACGGTATCTGAAATCTTAATGAAAGAAATTGCAGTAAGTCAGTCTTTTATTTAACGACTCCAGCTATTTCGTGCCTGACAATTTAGATTGGAACATGTAAATTTCATGATAATGGTGTCATATAAGAAAATAAGATTCTATGGGAACCCTTTCAACTTTCAAGGAAGCATTTGCTTTGAACTCCAGTTAGATAGGAATGCGACGGACAAAACACTTTCAGATCAACAAAGTCAAAGGCATACGAGTTAATTTGAATAAAGGGAACGCTAGGGCGTGGTATGGAAGGGATTGAAAAAAAAGAGAGATTACTTTTGGGAAGAACGAGAAAGTTCTGCAGTTTTGAGACCTGAAATCTATGGATGTGATAAAGAACTTCCTTTGGTGATGAGTGTGTGCATTTAAAATATGACCCAATGGGATATTCTCTGATTTTAGCATTCCAAGACTTTGGGCAAACGAGTGTTTTGTCTCAAATTTTTTTTACAATGCATCCACAGTTTTTCAGAAAACAGTGTCAACGAAGTTTTTCTTCGTAATATATATTACACTCAAACACTTGACTATGATACAACAACAGAGAAACTTCATCACTATACCAAATGTCTTTTGACACAAACTTCACGTCAAATTTTTGATCTCATGTTGCAAGACTCATAGACATTAAAAAAATATGAATCGTTTTCATTTTCTGTTCGACCCATTCAAAGAACTGAAAATCGTGCAGGCATTAATGGATCTACATCCATCATTCCCCGTCCATTCTTCGTCTACAAACGCATGAAAAACCAGACACTCCTTTTTCATCACATTCTCATTCTCCGTTCCAAATCCACAAATACTTGATCTTTATGCATCATGCTCATCTCCAAGCTTCTGCCATTAAATTGTCGGAACTCCACTGTATTATTCCTGCACGGGGGCTGCACTTTATTCTTATTGCCCAGATCAAACATGTGAAAACCTAACACTTGCTTACATATTTATATCATTTTCAAACAAAGGGAGGAATCAGCTCTACTTCACGAAAACCAACATCCTCTCGCTTGAAATTATTGAGAATGAGAGCAATGCTCTTGAAAATGGTGTTTGAGATATCATATTTTATAACAAAAGGCAAAGAGAGAGGAAAGAAACCATTTTTTGATTCTTGCCATGGCTGCTTTCACTTTCGCGTTAATGATAATGGAGGTGATTAGTCACTGGTGGGTGGCCTGACCAGAAAAAAATGGGCAGGCCCGACCAGAATTGGTACCCAGCTCGGCCCTGCCCAAACCCAATTGGACCAAGGGCTGGGTTAGGGCTAGGGATTTTCTCTCACGGCCTGGTTTGGGCCTTTTATGGCCCAATTTAGGTTTGACATAGGTTATAAATAAAAATATGTAATTTAAATATAAATATTAATTTTAAATTACGATAATTATTTTATAATATATATATATATATATATAAATATAAATATATATAAATATGTCATAGTTAAAAAATGAACATCCATTTTGAAGAAATGAACATCCACTTTATAAAATGGACGTTTGTCTCTAAAAGTGGACGTCCAATTTTATTAGCAAGCATCTTTTTTTAGTAGTGAACATCTACTTTTGGGTTTTTATAATTTTTTTAAATTTTTTTTTTTTTTTTTTGTTCGAACCCAAGACCTGTGGCGAGTTTAAAGTTCTCCCAACCACTGTGACAATGAACCATTGTCCTAATTTTTTAAATATTAATAAATCAATTAAGACCTACTAAAAATCGAACCTAATGTCAACTTGATCCGAAATAAATAGAACCGTGTGTGAGTCATGCTAGGATTAAGGGATTTCTAATTTTGACTTGGCTTGGCATATCTCAAAATGAATTAAGGTCAGATCAGCCTAACCTGAAATAGTGTCGGGCCTTAAAAATTTTGGACCAAGTCCAACTTTATTTCCAGGTTTAGTCATTTCAGTGACAAAGAAAAGATGTACAGATGAGAGAGGGCCCATGGGCTATAACTGAGGTCAGCTTGAGTGACTCCATTCCCAAGCATGTATCT
>JAMKQA010017976.1:0-22875 GCA_024699735.1 Posidonia australis | reverse complement strand
AGATTGTCTTATGTTGTTTGCATTGCATCTCAGGGAACATGTAAATGAGAAAAAGAAACTCAATTCATATTTGTGACATTAGAAGAGGTAGAGAAATGCTGAAATGTCGTGGTTATAGTTAGTAGGAAAACACTTACATCATATGTTAAATTATAGAAGAAGCAAAGTAAGATTAGACTTAATAGAGAACAAGGAATCATGACAGCCCACATGGTGAGTTCAGGGCCTTGTAAATGTTGTATTAGATATGATAATGCTTGTTCAGGGCTTGCTTGCTTTCTTTCTTTATCTTAAACAGAGCTAAACTTGTTTGCCGTTTTGTAGTAACCTGTATAATTTGTTTGGATGCTTACATGCTGCTTATTGTTTTGGATGCAGGCAGGGGTAATGGAAACTCATGACGAAGAGACAAGAAAATTTTTCAAGCATTCATCGGTCATCTGTGTGCTTTCACCTCGTTATGGAAGCAGTAAACTTAGTATTTTTAAGCAACAGGCATGTTATACGATACACTTTTTTATAGTATTTGTAAGCAACAGGTATTTTTAAGCAGCTGGTTCATTGCACAACTCATTTTGATATGTGAGTGAATCTTCAAGCTTCTGAGGAAGAATGCCAAGATCAACTAGAGCGAGGAGTGTCAAGCAACCTTCGAAGAAATGAAGCAACTTTTGATAAGGCCTTTGGTCCTAGTCCCGCTAACATCAAGGCGGCCTCTACTTCTATATCTCTCAGTCACACAACATTCCATGGGTGCGATCCTAAGCCAACATGATGAGTCAGGTCACAAGGAAAGAGCTATATATTATCTGAGCAAGAAATTCAATGATTGTGATGCCAAGTACAGCACCATTGAGAAAGTTTGTTTATCCCTTGTCTGAGCCACCCAATGGCTTAGGCATTATATGATGGTGTACCTTGTCTTACTTTTGTGTCGACGTGATCCAATGAAATACCTATTCCAAAAGCCAGCACTAGTGGATAGATGTGTCAAATGGCAGGTGCTATTGTCTTAGTACAACATTACATTTGTCACACAAGAAATTAGTGAAGGGACAGGTGTGACGCCTAGGCTGATTATCCATTTTTAATTGTAAGTCATGTAATTAATTGTAATATTTTATAAATGATTTATTAATAGATAATCTGTTGTTGTTACGGTGTGTGGGGGTTTGTTGGCTTTCTGTGCACCTATTCGTGGTTGTAGGACAAATGTGGAATCTAGTCAGAGGATGCACAACTGTCTCGGTTTGCGTGCCTATCCTTTTCTTCTTTCTCTTTCCTTTACTTTACTTTCCTCTCTCCCCACCCTTCATGCCTTCCCCAGCATTTCTTCCTTCTGTCCCCTCTCCTCACCCATGCCACCACAGGAAACCCATTTCGTCCTGACCCCTCCGTTGCAAGGGTGATGGGCTGACGGTCAGCACGATGTCGGGAGGAAGAAGCTGACATGGCGAGGAGGAAGAGATAAAGAGGAATGGGAGCTAAAGGAAGGAGGCCAGTGGAGGGGAGGCGAGTCGAGCGGATGGAGGTGGAGAACCAGTGTTGCCTAGGAGAGCAAGTGAGGCCGAAGGCATGCGTTGCTGCCGCGCTAGCTTCGTGAATCACCAGGGCTGCGTCGGAGGTCGAGCAGATGTGGGGAGGTCACTGGAGTGCCGTGAGAGGTACATGACCTTTCCCTCTCTCTCATTTTGCATTTTGAGTTTAACGGCCCTAATGCATGAAATTGAGCATTAAAACATGACAAATCATGGAAAAATGATATAAATGTGTGGAATGGAATGTATGATTTGTATATGTAGAGATCTTGTGGTTAGGATGATTTTTTGTGAATTTATACGGGTTTTTGGTATGCATGCTACAGTAGTCGAATAATGAGCTTCATGACTTTGTATTTTTCGTGTGGATAGCATGCTTAATGGATTTGTGAATGGTTTAAGGGGTTTTGAAGCAGACTCAAGGGTCTACACCCCATGTTTTATTCACGATTTATGAGGTGTGTTTGTTCGGTCCGCCAGAGGTCCCAATTCCGATGAACGAATGGGTAGGGCTGAAGGGAAATTTACTAAAATTGGGAAGTTCGGCATGCCAATTTTGATTTGGTATATCGTTTTTCTATTAGTATTCAACTAGAAACCCTAATTTGGTAATTCAAAAATGTCTAGTCTTTCATTTCAGGGGATTTTAGTCGACCAAAGTTATTTCAGTTGACTGAAATAGGGACTTTCGGACGACCAAATCTCAAATTTTGTCAACCATTCTGGGTATTTGATGCCCAGTTCGGTATACAAATGTAGTTTGGTCTACCGAACTTGACTTCTAACGCATATGAAATATTGATTATGAAAAATGAAAATAAATGGTTTTGAATGCATAATGGACATGTAGTAATGATGTTTTCCCCATGTGGATGACATGGAGGAACATGAAAGTCAATAAGGAAATTGAATATGGTTTTGTGCTTGAGACCACAAAAATAAAAAAAATTGATAAATGTGTGGTTTGATGTGATTTTTGGCCATGAGATCCAATAACAAATATGAATGCCTAGTTTTTGTATGATGTTGAGTCTGGGACCCACTAGAGGATCATGTTGGGCTGGGGAATGATTCCCTGCAAAGAAAAGACAATGTATGATAGTTTTAAAAGAAAACCCAAAAGTTTTGAAAAAGGAAATAATAATGTGTTCTAGAGTCATGAGGAGTTTGTGTCAACAGTGTGGTAGGAGAATGATGCTCCAATGGAACCAATTGTTAGATACAACTGTGGTTATCGAGCTTGAGACGTTGTAGGCTAAGCCTGGGTATACAAACCTAGGTGTTTAGCTCACTGATGGGATGTCAGAAAAAAGTATCCCCGTCTGTATGAATTAAAATTGATGCCTGTTAGCTAGGGTGGTGTCCTACCACATGGGGAACTTCACCGTGGCAGTGTAGGGAGGCAGGAGAAATGGTGTCCTCACCTATTGCTTGTGTGCCTGGTTACCTTTGACCAAGGTAACACTAATAAGAAAAGTGGAAATAAAATGTGTGATTTTAGCTAGAATGAGACGTGTGTTTTGTCTTTAGATTCTAGTAAGGAATACATGTCATGTTTTAACCAGTTAGCAGCCAATGTATATGGTTTTGTTTTAAACCCTGTGAGGCCCTATGTTTCCGGTTGGATCTAGTCGAGAATGTTGATTTCACGAAGTGAATAAAAAGGTTTAAAGATGCATAAATTGAAAAAGAATATGTGAACTTTTGGAAAAGGCACGTTTTGGATAGAGATTCTAAATGTTTTAAAAAGAAATGATGTTTTGAAATGAATTTCGAAAACCATGTTTTGTAATAATCTAGGTTCATGTTTTTCCACTGCTTTGCCATGGTTTTCTGTGTAGGGCACGTACTGGGTGACTTAGATGTCACTCACATGTGCTTTAGTTGGTTTTCAGGATCAGGTGGTGATGCAGTCTAGTCTCGGTGCCCGACTAGGAGCTACTAACCGCACATTGTTCCTGGAGGTGAGCCTTAGTTAGTTACAGTGGTTTAATTAATACTGTAATTATTGTTATTACTTGTGATACTATGATTTAGGTAGTGTACCCGAGTTTGGGGTATTGCAACAGGCCATCACAGGCCACTTGTTTGACTTACCAATGCCAAAATATCAACCTTTGTAGACTCTATTCCCTAACGAAGATATACTATTCCCCATGGATGATGAAGAACTTGAAGAACCCAAGGACAAAAACCGGTGGCATCTCTATTTTGAAAGTGTAGTCAACAAGATGGGCATGAGCATCGATGCCGTGTTAGCAATGCCACAGGACTAGTTAATCCTGTTCACCAGGAAGTTGGTTTTTGAATGCAACAACAACATGATAGAATATGAAGCATGCATCCTCAGGCTACAGGCTGCACATGAACATGGAGCATGAAATTTGCCTCTCTTTTATGAATGGAGCCAAGAATACATACGTAAATGCACTAACAACCTTAGCATCTTGGCTTTCCATACCAGAAGACCATGTAGTAGATGTATCAATCACTCGTACAGATCAGCCTGCACACTACATGAACATAGATGAAGTAGATCCACTAAAAGGGCTTCTGTGGTACCACAACATCAAAGTCTACCTTGAGACTAGAAATCTCCTGTCAGACACCTCTACCGTGAACAAAAAGACCATGGTACACCTTACGTCGAAATATGTGCTTGGAGCTAGGCACCTATACAAAAAGTCATACAATCAAATGCTTTTGTGATGCCTAGACAAGAAAGAAACCAATGCCTAGATGATGTAGGTTCATGTGGGAACTTGTGGCCCACACATGAATGGGGTCCTACTATCCAAGAGAATCATGCTACAAGGCTATTATTGGTCAGCCATGGAGGCAAATTGTTGCTAGTTTTTCACATAGCTGCTAGATCCATGGGAACCTGATCCATGCTCCCCCTCAACAATTGCACAGCATGTCCTCCCCAAAGCCTTTCTCTACTTCGAGAATTAATGTCATTGGAGCCATCCATCCAGAAGCTTCCAATGGGCAATGCTTTATCATGATAGCCATTGATTACTTCACCAAATGGGTAGAAGTAGCTTCTTACAAGATAATCACTGGTGTAGCTACAAAGAAGTTCCTTAAAAACAATATCATAGCCCGATATGGGGTCCCACATGCAATTATCTCGGACAATGGGAAGAATTTCATATCCAAGAGGATCAAAGACTTTCCGTAGAATTTTTAGATCAAGTATGATAGGTCATCTCCATACCATCCATAGATAAATGGCACAATTGAGTCTACCAACAAGAACCTCACCAAGATTTTGAAGAAGATGGCAAAAACTCATTAGCAATGGCATGATAAGCTCCCATATGCATTATGGGCCTACATGACATCAGTTCGGACCTTTACAAGGGCAACTCCGTACTTACTTGTTTATGGCATGGAAGTGATTCTACCCATTGAAATGGAGATTCCATCATGGAGTTCTAAGGGAAGCTGAACTAGAGAAAGCAAAATGGGTTGAAGACCGATGCATCCACTTGAACCTGATTGATAAACGCCAATTACAAGCCATGCACCACAATTAATGCTATCAAAAATAGATGACAAAGCATATCAGAATAAAGTCCAGCCCAGAAGCTTTGCATCGGGGGACCTAGTCTTGCACACCATTCATTTGCCAAACGCCCATGGTAAGTTCAGACCTAACTAGCACAACCCTTTAATTGTCAAGCCAATCTTTTCTTACGGCACAGTAATCCTTGAGGACATGGATTAGGAGGAACTCTACTTGAAGAAGTATTCACTGGTGATTGGAGGCTGTATCCTAGCCTCTCAAAGCCCTTTCCTGTTGCATCCTTCTGTTCATTACTGTTTGTCGCTGCATCCATGCATCTCACAGTTTTCACTTATGTATTCACCCCCCAGCACATGCTTTTGCATCCATGCAACTTCTATCTCCTCTCATTTCTACATACATGTATGATAAACAACAAACATCAACATCATTAGCAAAATTATTGCCCAATGACAAAAATCATGAAGGCAAGCCTATCTTGGAAGGGATTAGCACCTCCTTAGTTGACACTATCTAGATGTCCTAGGTAGTGAGGGAGCCACCATCCGTTGGGAGCTGGATGCAGTCTTCAAACTCCCCAAGGGACCTACACATCATAAGGAGAAAAAATGTTAGGACGTGAGTGAGAGTGTTATCAAGAAAAATATATTTGTATGCGCAAAGGACACAAAAGAAATAATAAGACAGAAGGTGAAAATAGAAGCTAGTCCTAGAGAGAGAGGTGGGTAGAATAGCTTTATACCTAACCCATAACTTGGAGAGGAGTCAAAGTACGTGCTTAGGAAGCCCACATTGTCAAAGGGATTAGTCACCCCTTCCTTGCAGCTTCCCAACATCTAGCCAAGCATTATTTACCTTCAAATCAAGGATAGAGTGAGTCTACATGCCTATGAGGGAGTAAAAAAAGAAAACCATTTCAAAAGAGTTGGTGTAGGGCCTAGGAATCTTAGCATGGGGCCTAGCCTGTGACACCACCTAGCTGATCACTTACGAAATAATATCACCCTTTTTGGAGAGCCAGCTACAAACTAGGAGTTTGGATAGCATCTGCTAAGTCGAGGAGTTCCCCTTTCCTTTGATAAACAGGCATTACATGCTTTCCCATACTGACGGCTAATAATACAACATAAACTTTACATGCATCAACATTTGGGTCTATCCCACTTTCATCTTCTCTCATTGCTTTGCAAGGCCTTGCTTGATATTCGACTAGGGGCATGACAATTGCCTTTGATGTTAGAATTCAGCAAGAGGATGCTTTTGATAAGGGACATGTCAAGTACCTATTGTTAGAAACCTCCATCATCCTCTTCAGCTAGGGACATGTAAGCTGCTTTCTAGTTAGACTTCATCGGGTGATCATCTTTAGCCAGGGGCATGTTAGCTGCTTTCTAGTTGGACATCATCGGTTCATCTTCATCAGTCAAGGACATGACAACTACACTCCGATTAGACTCCACCATTTGATCCTTTTTAGCCAAGGGCATGTTAACCATCATGGTCAAACTCTACTCAGCTAGCATTTTCACTAGGGGCATGTAAGCTACTCATTGGCTCGGATACCTGCAAAGGCATCAATCATGAAACTGAGGCATGGAACAATGCTTTTCCTACAATCTTTCAATTTAAGAACATCTCTACACAGATACCAACATAAACTAGACATAACTAAAGGCATATCAGTTACATCAAGGATAAATCAATAGCATAGAAACTGTAAGCCCCCAAAACATCAGCTAGGGCCATTATTATTGCTCTAACAACTAATACAACAAGAATGGGTGACCTGGCTATTCCATAGGAGTTTGGCAAATGCGAATGATCCCCACTTTTCACCATCACGGGCAGCACTTGCATGTGACTTCCTTGGGTTGGGTGCGTCGTTTATCTGGAGCAAATACTGAGGATCAGATCAGTAGTTCCACTATAAGTTTAACAAGTGTGATTGATGAGTAGGTAGTTATAATGAACAGTTGAACAATATTCGATAAAGAAATCTACATTAATCAGTTCTAAGGTCTACAAGCTATTTTAATAGTGCAATTGGCCTTCTAATTGTGGAATACATTCAGCAAGGCAATAAACTACAAGTCCTCAAACATTCAAGCTGGATCATGGCCTCTTGGAACTTCTAGCATCACTGAACAAGGGAGCCCCAACCGAATCTCTATGATCAATCAAGTCTCGTAGATCTGTGTCACACATTCAACGGTATAGCCCAAACCCTTTACCATGCCAACATTTGAAGAGTAGATGCCAATGCGCTATAGACGTGCCAGCTCAATTGTCATGACAGTGGAATTCAGTGGATATTATTGAAAAAACTCAGGTATAATGCCCTGCCCATATGCATCTTGGTGAAGCCAAACTAGTGCATGAGCCGAATGGGATGGTATTCAACTCCCCTTGTAAGGCCAAGCAGCACAATCAGCCGCATGTCGCTATTGTTGAAGAATATGGTAAATAGCTCGACAATAGATGAGATGATGCACCAGGTCACCTAATACTTGGTAAGATCCTCTAGATTTTGGAAGAACTCGTGGACATTATGGATGGTTCGAGCATCGCCACTATGGCAGTATGTGTCAAATGCAGATTGCTGGGAATGTAGAACTTCCACTCCCATTGATCTGCAAGCCAAACCTGACACACAGCAAGTTAGCAGGAATAATAGTAGAAGTAGCAAAAATTACAACAGAAATGACACTGTCTTACCTACACAAGAGCTCTGCAGCCATAGAAGTGACAGTAGTGATGTAATGCCTGATACAAGCCCTAGTAAGTCTCAACTAATATAATTGGAGCTAGATCAATCTATCGAGTCACCACATCTAGTGCATTCTCAACAACCTCAATTGCAACAGTCATCCGACTATGGATGAAGACCAGCTCCTTGAGGAATTGTGTAACAAAGCTACAAAATCATAGTTCATCCCCTAGCTCCGTGCGTCTCTGCAGCACCCCATCAAAGTATTCCAAGCAAAGCATGGGGACTGAGTGTCAGTACAGATCAGTTGATGCCTACAGTCAGTAGTGGAGAGGCCCGTCAGTTGTCTTAGAACTAACACGTACCCATCATGCCACATGAATACAATGGGTTCGACAAGCCTTGATAAGCCACAGATCTGTCGCAGCTCCTCCAATATGGGAATCAGCTCTAGTTGTCCAAATTGAAACACATGATTGGTTTGTTTCCAAAAATGAGCTGTAGCACATAGTAGGTACTTGCTCACCTCCACATTAGCAATACTCAAGAATTTTGTGAAAATACTCCAAAGTTGAAGCCTCTCACAATCATCCATAGAGACCATCTCGATGCATGACCAGAGCACCTTGGAGTAATGCACAAGGGTCGCCATTATTGGGAATCTCTAGAACACAAAACCCATGGCATTTAATGGCGAGGAAAACATGAAGATGACCAGACCTAATTGGTGAACCATCCCAAAGCTGGTGTAAGGCCAAAAGACTTACCATGGCCATTGCAAGTGGACAAGTAGCCAAGGGAGACCAAGTTGCACACAAATAGTGGATGGAGAGGCCAATGGGCAAGAGCTACGAAAAACCAACAAATAGAGTTGTTGGGGAGGAGTTTGGCTTAAAAGGGGAAAAGCCCCTCGTCCCATGATAGCTCGAGCGACCAGAGACATTGCAGTAATGGGGGACTGACATGTGGCCTACCCACGCAGTCTACCCACATGTGCCCTTTGTGGAAAGGTACCATAGACTACAACTGTGGAATTTATAAAGACTATTCAAAAAAGAAGATCCAATCTGGGCATCATCCTAGCTGGCGCAAATTTGGAAAAGTCTACAACCAACAACTTAGCTCATGCATAGACAAGTTCCAACACACCTCTCAAACAATGAATAAGAATAATTAACACTAAAAGGGTTTTTCTGTTACAATTTTAATACATTGTTTCTTACAAAGCATGGATCAGTGCAGTATCACTAAACAGGGGGTCAAAGACAACAATAGTGGTGATCAATACAAACTATTCTTCCTTTAAGCCGAAATTCGCGTCTGCATCAGCATTTCTCCATTGTAAAGCGTGGGTATTCTAGTGGTTAGCTCTACGACACAGCCACCAGGAGGCCTTAGCTATAGTAGGCCAAGCACGTGAAGGACCCAAAATAGAACTAGAGACACCAACCATATCCTTGTCATTAGAGATGTCCTCCTCCTCAAGCCTAAGGTCGAATTCTCTGTAATCTCATTGTTCACCTCCGCATGGAGAACCCTTGTCCTAAAAATGACAAGACAAGTCAGTAAGCTGAAGCAAATATCAAATAAGACTACAAGTAGCTAATTGACAAAAGTATAGTGGCTATACTTGAAGGAATGCTTGCCACCAAGCTTGTTCCAACGAAACAAGGGAAAGTGTCAGTACTAAGCAATAGTATAATCTTACATAGAATTTAAAAGAAAAGGTTTGGTGTGTTTCATGGTTACCTAGACCCACCGCATTCGATTGTAGATGTTTGCCAGCTTGTCTTCAAATCCCTGCAACAAACATACATGGACATGTCAGAGCATAGTTCAATTCACCAATGGAAATTTATCATAGTAGAATAGTGACTCACTTGAGCCCAATCATCAAAGAACCACATCTCTCGTTGCTGCTCTAGGAGTTCCTCCTTGAATAGATATGGCTTCCCCACATGCTTAAACCAGTTGAGGTACTCCTCGTAATTGATTATGCATACGGTAAACGTACTCCTCTGTGCCAATGCAGCAATAGTGATAGTCTAAGTTGTCGCACGAGGGACGAAGGTCGAGTCGAGATGCAGAACTTGTTCGTAAACTGGTGGTGAGCATGTAACGACCCAAGTTTTAGAAGGGGTGCTTTGGCTGGATAATAAAGGTGAAATTCAGGCGTGTTAGGCTTTAAGAATCCCAATGCCTAATGTGGGACACGTTCTCAGTAGCGGCTGATGCTTGGATTGTGTGTATTTGGCCTTTTGGTGTGGTGAGGTTCGGCTACTATGCTGGCCCTCATAGGAGTTTTGTGGGTTTCCCAGGGCCATGGAGGTTTGGTGGCGAGACCTCGGTGGCATGAGTCATGCAGATGTGGGAAGTCGCGTGTTGTGGATTTCTTTCTCTCTTTCTTTCTTTTCCTTCTTTTCTTTTCTTTCCTCTTTTTCTCTATCTCCTTTTTCTCTCTCCTTCCACTCACCCCACATGCCTCTTACTCTTCTTCTTCTTCTTCTTCTTCTTCTCCTCCTCCTTCTCCTTCTTCTTCCCCAAGACGCTAGAGAAATAAGGGGGGAGATCAGAGAGAGAGAGAGGGGGAGATTAGAGAGGGGGAGAGATGAGGGAGTGTTTTTAGAGAAAGAGAGAGAGAGCTGCTCAAGAGAGGGGTGAGAGGAGGAGGAGCCACCGCCCCCGAGCCGTCGTCGCAAGGAAGAGGAGGAGAGGAGCTACTCAATGCTGGGAGGAGGGAGGTGCACCGCCATTTCGCTGTTCGTCGTTGCTGCATCTTCAATGGAGGTACGCATCCCTTAGGTTTTCTTTTAATTTGCAATTTGATGTCAAGGGGCATGATAGTGTGAATTGCATGTGTGTGGATGCTAGGAATGTGTTTAGGAATTTTTGGAGATTTATTGTGGCATTTATAGCCATTTATGGTGGTTGTTAGATTTGGGTCTTTTCTGACCTCTTTGTGCTTGGAAATTCATATCTCCTTGTGTGGTGAATGGATTTCAATTTTATTTATTGGGTTTTGGGGTAGACTCAAAGGTCTACAACATATATTTTGGGTGTAATTTTTGGTGATTGGTAGGTGGGTCCGATCTTGGTTACCAATTCTGGGGAAATTTGGGTCCCCTGTCTTAGGCTGTCTAAATGCTGACAGAAAACTAAGGGCACGGGCCTATTGCGCAGACCACATGTACGGGTCCGGCAACGGTTTTGACCCCGGGTCTAGGCTCTGTTGGAACTTAGACAATATTGTCGGGGGCGCGGTCTAGTCGCGTGGCCTAGATGCACGGGTCGACCAAGGCTTCTAGGGTGTTTTCGAAGGCTTTGATGGAATAAATGATTAGGATAACCATTAGAATAATTGTAGAATTTGCCTAAAATTAATTAGCAAGATTCACTTGGGATGTGGGTAGAATAAAAGATGAAATGATTTAGAAATAATAGGTTCTTTCCCCAATTGGTTTAGACTGGACTTTAAGGATAATGATAGTGTCCCTAGGTCTAGGGTTTGTGTGGTTTTACGTGTAGTGCACTAAATGGAGTATTCAGTGGCACTGTCCCTGGCGTTTGAGCCGATCTAGTTGTGCTCCCGAGGGACACGAGCCAGTAGGTGTCTTACACTTGGTGTCAGAGCATGGAGTTCTAGTTGTGTTTGCTTTGCTATAGTGTCTTCTAGGAGAATGCTTTGTTGGTGTTTTCTTGGGTTGTGGTCATGGGTTGAGCGTGGTGCTTGTGAACCTAGACCCTCCCATGGTGCTTTTGCCTGGGCCTGACAGGAGAGTTGTCGAGGCTGTGTTTTGTTTGTTGTTTCTCGACCTTTGGTTTCCATGCCACTGTTGGGCACAATGTTGCTTGAATTTTGAAGGATATTTAATGATTTTGAAAAGGTTTCCAAAGGAGAGTTTTGGAAAAAGAAAAGTATAGATTTGAAAATGGTTTTGGAAAGAGTTTTCCAGTGTTTCCTGTTTGCATTGGGGGCCGAGATACCTAGAGAAATAAGGGGGAGGGAGATCAGAGAGAGAGAGCGGAGATTAGAGAGGGGGGAGAGATGAGGGAGTGTTTTTAGAGAAAGAGAGAGAGAGCTGCTCAAGAGAGGGGTGAGAGGAGGAGGAGCCACCACCCCCGAGCCGTCGTCGCAAGGAAAAGGAGGAGAGGATCTACTCAATGCTGGGAGGAGGGAGGTGCACCGCCATTTCGCTGTTCGTCGCTGCTGCGTCTTCAATGGAGGTACGCATCCCTTAGGTTTTCTTTTAATTTTCAATTTGATGTCAAGGGGCATGATAGTGTGAATTGCATGTGTGTGGATGCTAGGAATGTGTTTAGGAATTTTTGGAGATTTATTGTGGCATTTATAGCCATTTATGGTGGTTGTTAGATTTGGGTCTTTTCTGACCTCTTTGTGCTTGGAAATTCATATCTCCTTGTGTGGTGAATGGATTTCAATTTTATTTGTTGGGTTTTGGGGTAGACTCGAAGGTCTACAACATATATTTTGGGTGTAATATTTGGTGGTTGGTAGGTGGGTCCGATCTTGGTTCCCAATTCTGGGGAAATTTAGGTCCCCTGTCTTAGGCTGTCTAAATTCTGACAGAAAACTAAGGGCACGGGCCTATTGCGCAGACCACATGTACGGGTCCGGCAACGGTTTTGACCCCTGGTCTAGGCTCTGTTGGAACTTAGACAATATTGTCGGGGGCGCGGGCCAGTCGCGTGGCCTAGATGCACGGGTCGACCAAGGCTTCTAGTGTGTTTTCGAAGGCTTTGATGGAATAAATGATTTGGATAACCATTAGAATAATTGTAGAATTTGCCTAAAATTAATTAGCAAGATTCCACTTGGGATGTGGGTAGAATAAAAGATGAAATGATTTAGAAATAATAGGTTCTTTCCCCAATTGGTTTAGACTGGACTTTAAGGATAATGATAGTGTCCCTAGGTCTAGGGTTTGTGTGGTTTTACGTGTAGTGCACTAAATGGAGTATTTAGTGGCACTGTCCCTGGCGTTTGAGCCGATCTGGTTGTGCTCCCGAGGGACACGAGCCAGTAGGTGTCTTACACTTGGTGTCAGAGCATGGAGTTCTAGTTGTGTTTGCTTTGCTATAGTGTCTTTTAGGAGAATGCTTTGTTGGTGTTTTCTTGGGTTGTGGTCATGGGTTGAGCATGGTGCTTGTGAACCTAGACCCTCCCAAGGTGCTTTTGCCTGGGCCTGACAGGAGAGTTGTCGAGGCTGTGTTTTGTTTGTTGTTTCTCGACCTTTGGTTTCCATGCCACTGTTGGGCACAATGTTGCTTGAATTTTGAAGGATATTTAATGATTTTGAAAAGGTTTCCAAAGGAGAGTTTTGGAAAAAGAAAAGTACAGATTTGAAAATGGTTTTGGAAAGAGTTTTCCAGTGTTTCCTGTTTGCATTGGGGGTCGAGATACCTAAGGTTGAGATTCATCGGGTCTTGGAGGTATGATACTCCTTGACTGTCGTTTCGAGGCTAGGGTTGTGGTCCATGGGTTGAGGTGTTTCGTGTCATAACGGGGAGGTATGCTGTCGCTGTGAACACTAAGGCTCGGGTGTTGTCAGGTGTGGAGGTATGAGACTCCTTCCTGAGCACCGTGTGGAGGCGTACCCTATGGTGGCCAGTGTGGGTGGGATGCGTGCCTCGTAGCTTGTAGCATCTAGAGGGACAGGACAGCCTTCCGGGGAGGGGTTGGCTCTTTGAGGGTTCTTTAGAGAGGGAGAATCGTGGGACGGTGAATGCTCCTGCACAGGGTGGCCGTCACCATGGCAGCGCAGAACACCGTGGTCACTCCTCGATGGATTGCTTGTGGCCAGTGTTGTCTGCTTGGCGCTGGACAATTCAACACACTATTTGTGCTTCTGTTTGTGTAGAGTCCTGGTTTGGAAAATCAAGCTATGGGCCTATTATAGGACGTGGTTTTGGAGCCTATTGAGGCGCAGTGTTTGGGAGTAGTGGCTCCGTTGTTTAGGGAGCAGAGGCTCCGTAGCTTAGTGTTGTGTTTGGGTCCAGAGGGGACCATGTTGTACAAAGCAAAGTCCCTGTAGTTGTGCTTTTGGTGTTGTTTTGGGCTTGAGATGGCGAGAGTAGCTTTCTTGGGCATGCATAAATTGTTTTAAAAGTGCATGCACATGGTTTTGCAAAGGAAAAGAAAAGAATGGTTTTAACGGCATGGTTTTGTGTTTTTGTGGCTAGCCAGGCAGTGGTAGACTGCTTGGTTTGGTGTTACGGCATCCGAGAGGGATGCCAGTGCTTGTGTGCTAGGCGTCGGTAGATTGCCCTTTTGGTTTGTCAATGTCCCCGTGTGATGCCTGTGCTTGGTTGTCCTTGGCATAGGTTGTCGAATTGTAGGTGGGGTGCGTGCAGGGTAACCGTTGAGTGGTCACTCACACGTGTTTTGTTTTGTGTGTTTTGGTAAGTGTAGGATAGTAGCTGTTGGTTGCTAGTGCATATAGGAGGAGTCACGTCAACACACATCAGGGATCTAAGTGAGTGTTAGCTTAGTTTATTTCTGTTGTTTATTAGTTTTATTTCCTATTGAGAGTACTTAACCTTAGCTACATCATTAGTGTAATTGTTAGTTAATAATAAAGATAAATTAAATAATTAAATGAAAATTTATAGCTAAGTTTAGTGGTAGCGACTTGAGGGCCGTTACAAAGCGTGATCCGGTAGATAATTGGAAACATTTGAGGTAGTAAAATTTCATCTACCTTCTCCATAGTACTCGAGTAGAGGACAAAGGTGCCTAGTCAATTCCTTTGTACTGCTCAAATAGCCAAACAGTCAGTCAGGTGTAGATAAGTAAGAAAGAAATGTGTAACTGTTTTACAACACTTACCATCGAGAGATGGTACAACCTAACATAAGAGCATTGGCCCTTCTGGACCGTATCATCCAACCTACAAAGGAGGTAGGCGTAGCTCACACCACCCTAGTCATATCGGCTTAGTTGGTCAATGTCAGCTATGTACATCAACCACTCAGTCGACACACAGTCGTTGACACATCAGCCACTTAGACGGACATGCCTGGAGTCAAGCGGTTGCCCATCAAATTTCCCAGCCTCTTGCAAGCGTTAATGTCAGTAATAGTTTTCATGGGAACACGAAGAAGCAAGTAAGGCATTTAAAATGTAATCTAGATGTACCTCCTTAGGGATAGCTACCTTTAAAATGTAAGCAGATCCTCGGGATGCTCACGAACCAAAAGCACTTAAGCCGACCTCCTTGCTCCATGTCCGTGAGCAATGAACTCAGAGCCAAACTACAAAATTGAAAGTAGCAAGTCAGAAACATTCTACAAATTACATGCATATAATTAACAAAATATGACAGTAGTATGGAAATGTCATAGAATTTGAATATACAAGTAGGGTTCACTCAACAAGCAAAGCATAAGAACAAGAATTGCAAAAAATTCATTGGCAAATGGCTTTTGAAAATATCTAACATACTGCAAAGCTAAAATATCATGGTAAAGTTACTAGAAGAACAAGCATAATTTCAAAATGTCAGCCAATGGCGTATGGATAGAAAATGCAAACAGAATGCAACCATGTGCAAGCTTAAAAGACAAAATTCATGATATGGTAAAATGCAAATAAATGAAACAGGCATTGTAAAATAGGGTGGCAAATATTCAGGGTGTGTCAGATTGCTTTTTGCACTTTGGGTATTGGCATGGGGAGGTCAGTTGGACGTTGGTGGCCAAGGATGTCCATTTATGTCCTACTCTAGGCCCATATCTTATTCCTCAATAAGCCGTACAACATCCACTGCCATATCATAGTCCTTTCCCCTATCAAGCATAACCCTAACCCTACTATCACAGATTGACCCAACGACACCCACTGCCTAAGCCACAGGCCGACCATTCCTTGAACCCAACACCATTCATGCCCTAAATTCTCAAGTGACCCTATAATCCTAGTCTTGGCCAACCATGCCCGGGTTCACCAATGGCCTGTAAACCAATCCTTGGTCAACACCCATGACACCCCTTGCCCTGTTTAACAAAGGTTGATGCCGAGCACAATCCGACGTCTCCTCTGTGCTCGAGATTCTCCTTCGCCAGTCGACCCATATAGTAGCAAGAAAAAAGAAGAGGAGCAAATAGGGAAAACAAGCAATGGCACGAGAGGAATATAAAAAAAGAAGAGGGGAATGGAGGAGGAGGGAGACTCACCATCGTTGAGAATGAAACACCACCGGCGATGACCCTTCTTGCCGTCGTCGCACGCCGCCGCAACTGGAGCTTGAGCAAGCCTTCCGTTAGGGGTTCATTTGCCTCTCCTTGATCATTGCTCACCGTAGGCACGAGGTCTGCTCACTGCCATCAGAGAGGAAAGGGAGGAGTAAGGTAGTTAATACAGCTACAAGTGGAGCCCATCTAGAAATACATCTCCAACAACCCAAGAACAATCATTGTCTAGGGTTTAAAGGGCAAATTGTCTAACGAAATTGCAATTTGGCCATCAACATTCACTACATTGAATCAGTGCCCCTTAATCAGGTAAAATTGTTATAAAGTCCCTATGATTGTTAATATCACTGAGGAAATGGCTTGAAGTGGTTGTATTGCAGAATGTTTTGTCACCATTGCAAAAATTGCTTCAATACCCCTACATAGTAAAATTGCAAAATGCCCTTCAACACTCTGTGCACCTGCAGTTATGCAATTAGTTGTTAGCAGAATTTCTCCAAACAAGTCCACCTCACAAAGTGCAGTATCCCATTGATTGTAAAAATTGCAGTAACACCCTTAAGTTTGGCATAATTGCTAATAAGCCCCTACATGGTTGAGGATGAATCTACGATATTAGGTAGGCCCTCAGAGAATCAACTCAGCTTGAGAGCTGTGTTCTACGGAATCCTAGATCTTTCTAAGGATGATGAATTCATCATAGTAAGTACTCAGTCACCAGGTATTTTCTTCAACAACCAAGTGTTTCCAAAATTGAGAACTACATTGCACCTCTAGCGAGATCGTTCATTAAAACACAACTCCACATCAGTGAGAGCAGCATCAGTAGATCCTTCTGATCTTCCATCATCTTCGGATGGTAAATCTGAAACTTACAATATCTTTCTTTGATTGGCAAGTCTGATATCTTGTCATATCCTCTTAGATCAGTAAGTCTAAAACTTACCACATCATCCTTTGGCCAGTAATTCCAATATCTTGCCTTATCCTCTTTGGTCGATAAGTTTAAAACTTACCATATCCTCCTTCGGTCAACAAGTCTAATATCTTGTCATATCCTCTTCCGTCGATAAGTCTGAAACTTACCGTATCCTCCTTTGGCTAGCAAGTCCAATATCTTGCCATATCATCTTTGGTTGGTATGTTCGAAACTTACCACATCATTTTTGCTGGCAAGTCTAATATCTTGCCATATGCTCTTCGGTCAGTAGGTCTGAAACTTACCACATCATTCATTGGTCGGTAAGTCTGATATCTTACTGTATCCTCTTCGGTCGGTAAGTCTAAAGCTTACCATATTGTAGACACCACAGTTTTCACAGTCAGCTTCTCTGACAAAGCTGTTCTAGATGGTTGGTCGACAAACCGCTTTCACCCAAAATCTTATTAAGTCTATCCACATCCCTAAAATCCAAAACTAGATCCTAAATTTAACAAAAACCAACTTTTTAAAGCCCAATTGTGGCCCAGATGAGTAATGAGTTGGGCCTACAGTCCTTGCATAGAATCTGTCTTAGGACCACCATGGCTCGATATTGCAGACATGTCGCACGAGTGCGGTGCGCAGGTGTCCTAGGTCAGTACTAATAAGAGAGGGACTAACTCATCCTTTCACCAATGGCACACCGGATTCTCGTCTCTCATTGGTTGGTGTAGATCTATGCATGTCTCACTTTACATCTGGGCCATGAAGCCCCCCATGTCAGTTTGAATCCCCATCGTGTCCTCTTGATCAAATCTCAGCTTGTGGATAGGAGTTGGTAGGAATCTATCGACTACATTCAAATGGCCGCCTATAAAACTAGCCCACGTCTCCGATGAGCAAGGACTCTTGGCCAGTGATCGTTCTCCTTTGTTCCCAGCACATTATTCTTACTCTCCAAGCTTTCATCTCCCTTCCAGAAGCTCCACCACCCATCCACCTAGAAAACCAGCCTTCACCTCACTTTCCCACCAATGAACTAGTCCTCTCCATCACACTTACAAGCCTTCACCAACCTCTACATTGCATCCACACCATCAATCAAGCTTCCTCAGTCACTCCTCTGCATCTCCAATGCAGCCTTAGCCTCTGCCTCTCTCATAGACTGGAACCCATCACCGAAACCACAACATTACAACGATGGGACATCACCGTTTGGCTCACGACAGGTATTCCACACCTCCTCATCCTTTTCCTAGCTTACTTGTTGTGTTAAACTGCGTGTTCTTCTTGCATTTGTGCTTTGATTTCCGTTCATTACATCATCCATCGTTGACGAATGGTCGACAATCCACATGAGGTTGACAGTCTTCAAGCGTGTGGTGTGGTCCGTCCAGAGGCTTCTTCCCTCTTCCCCTTCATCCACCCATTCCTCTCGACACTCCATCCAAGCTCTTGGCCGTCATTAGTGGCTAGACAAAAGATAGTCGAGCCAGCGAACCCCATGTGGACGAAGGGAAGTGTGCACTCTTTCATATTTCATGTCCTCGCTTTCTAGGTCATCCTTGTACCTCCATCTTGGTCCCCGAATTGCCCCAAGGGATTGACAAACTCTTCTAGCCCCGACCATGGTCGATGGAGGTTGTCTAGTCTTCTGACGCACATGACCGAAGGAGGAGGAGATGGTCCACTCGTTTTGCTTGCTCTTTGTTCGCTTATATGTAGTCATGGAAATGTTTTGGTATTCTGGATGCTTGCATTGTGTATGTTTGTGCTCTGGTTGCGTGGGGAAGACAATGATGGTTTGCCGCCTATTGCAAATTCTAGACCACGACCCACTACCGCATGTTGGTTGCGTAAATGGTCTGGTCCAGTGCATAGTCAGACTGAGCCCCCTTCCTAGTTTGTTTCCTGGACTTGGATTTGACGTTTGATTCATATGTATGGATTCCTTTCCCTCTGCTTTGGTATCCATATGCTTGCTTGTGAGATTTGTACCTTACAATGCATTTTAAGGATGATGAAAAGTCTACTATCTAGTGCTTATTCTTGGTCCACGGTAGGCCTATGTGGCCTAGTCGCATGGATTTTTCTAAGGACTTTTGCCCATCCAGATTGAGTCCATTTATTGTGATTTTCTTAATGTCATTTCTTCATTAAGCTTCTTAACTTTGTATTCTTCATTACTTTGATTAACATGTCTTCTTTACCTTTCTTTACTTCCCTTACATCCTTTTATCTTCACATCACCATGCTTAAATAGCAAACATGAATGACAATCAAACGCCTCCATAGCCTTACATGTGAGCGATATGGCCAAGAAAGACTGATTCGTTAGATATATGGGGGTGCCTAACACCTTCCCTATGTGTAATAGAAGTCTTTGCCCTTTCTTTGGCTCACATTGACTCATGTGTCACATCCATTGGCACAGATTCTTCGGATTTGTTGTTGTATCTTGATTTGTTTTATTGATTGATTTCCTTTGGTTTTCCTTGTCTTCCGAATTGAATAGACTAGGTGGTGACCCCTTTTCTTCCTTATCCGTTATTTATGATTTTTTCTTTTCCTCTTTGCTAAGTGGAACATCCTCCCTCGGATTAGCCCTTTCTGTTGTGGCCTTATCGATCCTTGTGCGTTCCATCTACGCATAAAGGGCCCCCTGCCAACATGGTCACAGTAAGCTGGTGACTCCATTGGGGATGTTAGATTGTGGCTTTCGTTTCGGCTTTTCCTCGCTTGTTTGGCTTCGTTTCTATGTTTATTTATTCATGTTTGCCTTATTTTATACCCTAGCATGCTTTTTTCTATGTGAATGTTAATTTTACACATATGCAATATCACTTCACTCACACGTGCCATGATATCATGCCTTTTGACTTGATATTTGTTTTATTCTTCACAAGCATGATTCACAACACCTCACATGCCATGAGCATGCCTTTTGATTGATGTGTGGTGTATGCATGCTATGTCGGTTTGTTTTATTCCCCTTTTTGCACTAATCTAGGAAAATTAGAGACTTTCTTGCCCCCCCTCCCATATCAAATTAAAAAAATACAAGAGGAAGACAATACTTAGGCAAAACTAGAGACAAGAATACTCATTCTCCACATTTATGGCTTAATAAAATACAAGTAAAAGACAATAATCATATTTGCAAGGAGCATATTGGAGCATGCATTCTCTCTCCTCTAAGTCCACCTACTGTTGCGAAGGACAGTCTTGGTCTATCGTTCTATTGCTATTCGCATAGGACAAGATATTGGCCTATTCCCCCTTTTCTAGGGTCGTGTCGGTGTTAGTAGAGGATACAACCCATACTTTGGCAGGGTCGAGACTTCTAATGCACCACCCACTCACAGCCCGAGCTTTGGCCGAGATTAAAAGCGGGACCCTACTTTTTGCCTTGAGTTGAAGACCCATGAACCCATGAGAGAGTTCGGAGTATACGGCCTCATAGGACACACTTAGTTGGTGAGTGAGAGCATGTTAGACACATTTATATGCCTATGTGTCATTCATGCCACCATAATAAACTTTACATTATGTTCTTTGTTTCTTACACTAACCCTCTCTTTGGTCCCTTAAAGGTCACCATGCGAGTTTCCCTACTCGGAGCTTGAGCCCTCTTTCGTTGACTTCCCCTCTGACTTAGTTTTCTCAACCATCTTTTAGAGCAATCCATCGCTTCCAACGATAGCTCGTCGTAGAGCCCGTTTTGTTCCCTATTGTCACAACCCCATTCGCACCTACTCCCTATCTACAATGGCCCAGTGCTTTAATAAGCCTCTCATCACTACTACTTTAGATGGGATATCAACTTTAGTCCCACTATCCCTTATGACGTCTATTGTACCCTCCACTCCTCCCACGTACCAGTTCCAGGTATCTAGGTTTTCCCTACCTACTGTTTATGGACCTTGGTAAACCTTCATCGGCCTAGAGCCTGTCACTGAGTCTATCATGGTGACTGCCACATAGGCCGTAGAGACATCTATGTCTGCTTTCCTTAGGGCTCCCTCACTTTTGCCACCCAACCTGCTACGATGGCTTCCTTGGTAGGTTCTATTGTCTTTGGGCAGTCCAGTTTCCAACCCCTGTTGCCGTCTTTCTTGCTTTCACTTTCACCCCTTGGTACAACTGTCGACGAGGCATCACCCATGCAAGACAGCATTTGTTGGCTTTGTCCTAGAAGCTGCAAAGCATAGCCCTTACTTTGAATCCTGCTTTGACTACATTCGCTCTATCTATCCCTAAGGTCCCTCTACATCCCATCTCAACATTTCGAGCTACCCCCACTACACTGCCACCTCAGCCATCACCCCAGCTTCTTACTGCTCTAGCAGTGGGGGTGTCGACTTTGCTTGCCATACTAGCACCACCCACAACACAACATCTTACTCCTCCACTTGATGGTCAGCCTCTAGGTCTAGCTGGAGCACAACATCTCCATAGCCTACTGCTTGGGTCTGTACAAATGCAACATCTACTGCTCCCTTACACTACAACTCACCCTACACTACATACTGCTTCCCCCTCTCCCCTGCATTAGTTACCAATCCCAACATTCATAACACAACACCCCACACCATAGCATGGGTTTGGTGGCTATCATGCTACAGCATCAGGTGGCATGATGGTGGATTTGGAGGAGCACCTAGGTGCGACCCAGATAGCATACGAGGGAACCACCCCAGTTGCACCGATTTTCCCAACAGCGGCCCCAGACGCTCTCTTAACAAGGATGAGTGATCTCGAAAGAGCACTTCAACAAGTGCAAGGTAGTGGCTGCCAATTTTACTAGTTTCAAGACCTTTGCTACTTTCTAGAAACAACTCTCCCACAGAACTTCTAAGTCCCAAACTTTAAAAAGTACAATGGTAAAGGCTGCTCAATTTCGCACTTGAGGGCGTACTGCGGAGACTTCGCACAACTTCAGGCTGATAGGAGTCTCCTAATTCATCTATTCATGAAAATTCTTACCAGTCCTACCTTAAAGTGGTTCACTTCCTTAGACATGGCATCGATAAAGACTTGGAATGACCTCAGCCAGGTATTCCTAGAACAATACTACTTCAACCTTGACCTAGTCCCAAAGCGCAAGGACTTGGGCACCACTAAGCAGATACCCTACAAGCCATTTGGGGAGTATGTGCTAGTGTGCTCTTGCTTCATAGGTCCACAATAGGTCCTTTAACGAGGAGTCTATCGAAATGGTCATCCATGGAGCACAACTAGCCACCGAGACTCTACTAAGCATCCAGCCTATCATCACCTTTGCATCCTTGATCCAACCTAGTGCCTGCGTGGAAAGCTTGCTGCATAGCAGCAACTTCCCTTCACTCACCGCATTCGCCAGGAAGGCCACCTCCACCAGCCATAATGTCGGCACCAGCAGTAGTAGCATCAACAACAATGACACCAGCAACAACTTCAAGAAGAGGAGCATTGTTCTTCACAAGGTACAATCACTCCTGAGGTTTTCGGAGATTCACCCACCATGGAATCCCCTTCTAGGGTGGTACAAAGCAAGTCATTTCTACAGTTTCTGTGACCATGCCGGTGGAACCCCTAGGCGCGATTCTCCAACCTACTCCAATGTGTGGAAACACATGGGGAGATCCGATACAGTCACGGCGAAAATGGTGAATCCGGAAGAAGAGACAAGACTTGAAAACACCAAAGGGAAAACAAAAAGGATAAGGAAAGGAGTCGCTACCTAGTCTTTTAATGGAAAAATGAGGAAAACCAAAAAAACCACGAAAAGGCAGAAAGCAAACAAGATGCAAAGATGCATGCGTGATCCGTGCCTAATGGATAATGCAAGATGAATGCGGGCCAGAGAAAGGGTAAGGATTCTGGTCACGCATGGGGAAGGGGTTAGGCACCCCCATGCGCCCGAGAAAACTTGGTCTTTCTAGGTTTCCTACTGTCAATGGTCTGATGAATGTATGCTTGCTTA
>JAMKQA010017975.1:0-13696 GCA_024699735.1 Posidonia australis | reverse complement strand
GGGAGTAGATGTGAAGGCTCGGGGGTCCAGGAAAGTTCTTGGACCCCCCCCCCCCCCCCCACACCTTTGTCGCCGGAACACGGCGACGGCGGGGCACGGGAGGCAATTCAGACCAGAGGAAGCCTCTGGTTTGCTCGGAGTTGCCTCAGGGAGAGAGAGAATGACCTAGGAATACACAAATTAAGAACTGGAAGGGTCCAGAATGGCCCATCTGGGTTGAAGGACCTCTGCACCTCGCCGGAGCTTCTGGAAGTGACTGTTTGCCTCCTCCGCGATTGCTCTGGCTTCTGGTTCTCTCTCTCTCGCTCTGAATTGTGGCTCCCCCCTTGTCCTCAATTTCGCACTCTCGAATGTTCTGGAAAACCTCCCCAATGCTTTGAATCTTTTTTTTTCAAAACTCCCTGAATCCCCCTCCTTTTTCTTTTTCCGCCTGCGAGCTCTGTCTCTACGGCCACCTACTCCTGCACGTAGCAGAATGGTAGCCAGCCCCGACAGCCGCTACGTCAGCTCGGTAGACAGCCAGCGGCTGTCCCCCACGCGCTATGGCCTGTCCTTGCGCGGCTACCAGTGGATGGACTGCGATCCTGAGCTTGCAGCGGCAGTTGATCCAACGGCTGGCTGAGGTAGCTTGGGGACTTGCTGGATTAGATGGAGCTCGGCTGGCTGAGAAGGTGAAGTGGGTTCAGTGGCTGGTTTGATGAGACCAGGCTGAATTCGTGAGGTGGTAAGGAGGAAGAGTGAATCCATTGGTGAAATGAGTTGGGTTGAAATAAAATTTGGATATTTAGGTGTAAACTTAGGCCAATGAAGGGAAATGTGATATTGGGCTTAAGTCTAGATGGAAATGGATGAGCTTGATTTTGGAAGAAGTTCAAATGTAGATTGAGCCATTGTGGACTTTGGGCTTCATGGGCCTCTATGGGCCCAAGTCAGCTTCAATGGCCCCGAATGAATTAAATGAGTTCAAATAGGTTAAATGGACCTAAATAAGCCTCCATGGGCCTTATGGGCCCTCATAGGCCCAAGTGGACTTCAATAGGTCCGATTGGGTTTCCATGAATTAAAAGGACCTTGTTAGTGTTAGAACTCAACCACCACATCCTTATCCTGCAAAATTGGAAATTTAAAACGTCTACACACACAATACACAATCAAAGCTGCCACCTTATTATAAGGTGATAACGTACCATACCCTGATACAAGTGTTCAATACAAATATGCACAACAAAACGAAGGTCATCTATCTAGAACATGCTCTGGATTTTTTCCCACGGGTTCAGCAGCAACAATAGACGAAAAATTCCTTGAGAGATCTACTTCATTGTGTAATACAGATATACAACGCTCCAGATGTTGAAAAGAACAAAAAAACAAAGAAAAAAAAAGCCCTGTCACTGGAAGTTTACTACTTCCTGCGGTAAAACCTGGAGGGATTAGCCTTGTGCACAAATTTAGATGTCTTGGTCACCCTAATGTCATGAACCGTCTTCACATGCTTACCATGTCTTCCTGGATGTCTGTCATTCACATAAACTGAACCTCTACTGATCCCAACTCTCATCCTGTGGCTTCTCGGCCTTAGAGACCTCTGCATATGAAGTCTTCTATGATCCCTCGATCTCACCGATAGCGATCTTCTGAACTCTGCCGATCTTGGTATGTATGCATAAGATGGTCTGGCATCAATAATGTCATCTTCGCTGGAGCTTGGATTGTAATCTTCCAAGTCTCTCAGTTCTTGTTTCATCCTTTTCTGGTGCTGCAGCTTAGAGCACATGAACATGCACACATATTCCATTGCACTGAAGCAGGATGACACACATCCCCACATCATCTTGCATATACCTCTACCCAGACAACCACAGATTCCAATTTTGAATAGAAGATAGATGAACAAAAGCACTGCGGATTGGAGATAGCAGAGACAACATTCAGAATAATCAGAAAGCTGTGTTAACATGTAAGATGCAATAAGCTTACCAATATAAAGGAGAACCAATACAACAAGCAGCTTCAAGAGATTGGCAATGCAAAAGTTCTCTATATAACAGATGAGGTCCCATGTTGACGCACACACCGAGCTAAATGACAAGGAAATTTGAGGATAAGAAAATGATACTGATTTTTAGCCATGCATTGTTCAAGGAAGGATTGACAACGTCGGAGTGTGCAAACAAAAATTGCAGGTTCTAAGAACAAGAAAAGAAATATGATTCTCAATGTTACTGTCTTAGAATGCCAATGGTGACAAAAACATCAGGATTTCAAATAAGTATAAAGCAAAATTGCTTTCTGTCATCCCAAGGAAATGATGTATGCACTAAGCTACCAATGCTTAAAATGGAAAACCAGTGGCATGGATTTTTTTATGTATGATACCTGCAATTTTTGCCAGAAAGAAAGTCTAGTGGAGCTCCAAATATATCACCAACAGCCTTGCCAAAGCCAGAGACAAATGAACCAACAATGTTCCCCATTACTGTGGCAGTTCATATAACCAAACAGGTGTCTAAATAAAGGCTATATGTTTGAGAAATGTGTTCAGAAGCTCTTTCAAACCTATCCCTACAATGTCAAAGTTCGAAATTATCTTCTTTTGATTTCATCATCAAATACCAAAAAGTTACTGACAAATGAGAAACCAAGCATACAGGAAGAACGAAGACAAGCAAAATGAAATATTCAAAAATTGCAAATCTTCCAAACAATGACATGTTTATAACAGGTAATACCACACTTCAAAAGTTCAAATGCAGGATTGTGCCAAATTTGCACCGGACTCCAAAGCAATCACCTTTTTGTATTGGTAACTTCAAAGTTCAAACCGATCTATCTCATTTTCATTTAACAACTAGTTCAGATTCCAGTCCAGCTATTGCTATCAATGTTCAAATTCAAACTTGTATGTATTCGCTAGTTACAACCAAAACGTCGATACGAAGTCATGAACAATTCACAAAAAAGGAGTGAAAATTCTGATGAAAAAGAAAAAGAAAACTCACCCTTGACTTTGAAGATGGACCTCCGGATTCTCTTGATGCACTCCTTGCAGTGCAGCCGGATCTTCGGCACCACGGTTGCAACAACGGCCTGCTCACAGAAACAGAGGGAATAAGAACAACGAACCAGGAAACAAGGGGGGAAAATAACAAAATCAACACCTACTCATCGAAGCACACGAAGAAGAACCAAAAACAAATGTGCATCATCATATGATTTCGTGCAATTACCGCTTTGGGCTTCTCGTCGGCCTTCTTCTCTTCCTCCTCCGCTTCCTCCTCCTCCTCCTCCTCCTCCTTGTGGGGATGTTGACCTCCACTGTGTGTGTGTTTTGATGGAAAGGAGAATATAACTTCCACTGCCTCGATTCCCAACTGTCAGTTATCCAACCACCACTACCTGGAGAACTTACATTCTATATGTTTACATAACTACCAACTTTCCCATAAATCACACATAAGTCCCTCCACCTTCCACTCCCGTTTCCATCAGAGAAGAAGACGAAGAAATCACTTCCCCTCTCTCCACCGTCGCCGTCCATCGCCCCATTCGCCACCAGACGCCGAATCCTAAAACCACGACTGAAACAAGAAGAAACCCGCACAGCCCCACCCACCTCGTCCCTCCAACCACCACCACCACCGCCGGCGGCTAGGAAGCTGAAGAAGAGGCCTCTCTTCTCCGAAACCCAAGGGGTGCCAAGGTCACAGCTTTACCTCCAACTCACGCTCCCCACCGGCCAGACCTTCCGGTGGCGCCAGACCTCCCCGTTCCACTACATCGGCGTGGTAGGCTCCCATTTCGTCTCCCTCAAACACGTGGACGACGATCCCGACGGCCACGTCGACTACCTCCTCGACAACCCTGACCCGAATTCCTCCGTGCACATCGCTCTCCGGGAGTATCTCAACCTTGGGATTTCCCCATGGGTGCCAAGGTAAGAGACAAATGAACCAACAACGTTCTCCATTACTGTGGCAGTACATATGACCAAACAGGTGTTTAACTAAAGGTTATATGTTAAAAAGTTACCAACAAGCTAGAAACAATGCATATTGGAAGCGAATCGGAAGTGAATCGGAAGCACGAAAATCCTGCTGTATCTGTCTAGATGAAAATCCCATAGGCACATAAAATGATAATAGTCAATTCTTATCAATGATCATGATTAAACATCTTCTTTCGGTAAGGATTTGTCCTAAGAAGGGATTAGGACAAAGACGACGGCTAGAGGTGGTCAAGCTAGAGGTAGAGGTGGTCGCACACTTGCTCCTCCTTTGGTGTAGTCTTTGGTCGTTTAGGCGATGGCTCGTAAAAGGATTAGAATGATTGGGCGGCAAGGTGACTAAGACTGGGGAGCGACTAAGGCAGTGATGATAAGTGGAGAATGTAGATGAGATTTAGAAGAGGATAACGATGAGAAAAGGAGAATGCAAATGAGATCCAAAATGACGAAGCTACAAGTTGACTGAGGTAGCAACAAGAAAAGGAGAATACAAATGAGATTTGAAAGAGGGTGACGGGACGATTGGGCAGAGGGGGTGAGGAGGCAGGGCATTTTTTCATTCATCGAGGACGTTTGGAGGAGAGGGATGACTAGAGAGGGGAAGAGGGGCGGAGAGAGAGAGAAGGACGATGCAGATCGAGACTAATCACAACCATTCATTGTATCCAATGACCATGATAACTGATAAGTTCTAACTTATGCATCTACACGGATGCTTCCTTATAGGTGTCAGGAGAAAAAACGAGACCTATTGGAAAAACGAAGACAAGCAAAATGAAAGATTCAAAACTTACAAATCTTCCAAACATTAACACGTTAAAAACAAGTAATACCACATTTCGAAAGTTCAAATGCAAGATAACATCTAATTTGCATCGGACTTCGAAGAAAGCACCCTTTTTTTATTGGTAACTTCAAAGTTCAAATAAGTCTATCTCATTCTCATTCAACAACTAGTTCACATTCCAATCTAGTCATTGCTATCAATGCTCAAATTCAAACTATGGCACCAAATATCAAACCATGGCACCAAATATCGAATCCTAAAATCACCATTGAAACAAGAAGAAACCCTACAATTCCACCCACACCATCACTCAAACCACTACTACCACCACCAGTGGCTAGGAAGTTGAAGAAGAGGTCTCTCGTCTTTGAAACCCAATGGACACCCTTTAGGGTGCCAAGGTGAGAGACAAATGAATCAACAACATTCTCCATTACTATAGTAGTTCATATGACCAAACATGTGCTGAACTAAAAGATTATTTATCTGAAAAATGTGTGCAAAAACTCTTTCAAACATATCTCCACAATGTCAAAAGTTTGAAATTGTCTTCTTTCAATTTCATCATCAAATACCAAAAAGTTACTAACAAATGAGAAATGAAGTATATAGGAATAACGAAGATGTGCATTATCATATGGTTTGCCAACAAACTAAAAACAGAGGGAATAAGAACAACAATCCAGAAAACAAAGGGGAAAAAAATCAACACTTAATCATCGAAGCACACAAAGAAGAATCAAAAACAAATGTGTATTATCATATGATTTGTGCAATTATCGGTTTGGACTTCTTATCGGCTTTCTTCTCTTCCTTCTCTGCTTCTCCCCCCTCCTCCTCCTTCTTAGGGGGATTTTGACCTCTACTGTGTGTGTGTTTTGATCAAAAGGAGAGCATAACTTTCGCTCCCTCGATTCGCAATTATCAGTTATCCAACTACCACTGCTTAGAGAACTTACCTTTTATATGTTTACAAAACTAACGGCTTTCCCATAAATCATACATTAGTCCCTCCACCTTCCACTCGCATTTCTATCGAAGAAGAAGATCAAGAAATCACTTCCCCTCTCTCCACTGTCACCACCCATCGCCCCATTTGCCACCAGATGTCGAACCCTAAAACCACCACTGAAATAAGAAGAAACCACCACAGGTCTGCCCACCTCCGCTCCTCCAACCACCAACACCACTGCTAGCGGCTAGGGAGCTGAAAAAGAGGTCTCTCTTCTTCGAAATCCAATGGACGCCCCTTGGGGTGCCAAGGTCAAAGACAAATGAACAAACAACAACATTCCCCATTATTATTTAACTAAAAGTTATATGTTCGAAGAGATGTGTTCAAAAGCTCTTTCAAACATATCCCTACAATGTCATAGCAAATGGTTACGAACAAATAAGAAACAAAGCATGCAAATAGGAAGAATGAAGATGAACAAAATGAAAGATTCAAAAATTACAAGCAGCAGATGGAAAAATTAAGCTAGAGACGTTTGTAGAAGCAATTAAGAAATTCAATGAGAGAACAAATGAGGCAATACAAAAAAAAAACATTTGGAAAATCGTATGAAAACTTGGAAAACATGGTATAAGAATTACTCAATCATAGGAAGTCAAAGTGGATAGGGTCCAGGATTTATAAATGGAGTTATTGATGTGGATCCAGAGGTTTGGAATGAGTTCGTCGAGGTTAGTTCTCTAAGGTTTATTAAAATTTTATTATTAATATTGTTTCTTTTTTAATTTTTATTTCCTTATTTTAAAGTATGTTTATTTTTATTATAGAAACATCCTCAAATGGCACAGTATAAAGGAAAGAGTTGTCCTAATTATGCACAACTTCAAGTAATATGTGGTAGTAGTATGGTAATTGGTGTAAATTCTATGCAACCTTCTGATTTTGTGAGAACATCATTGAATGAAGGTATTAGCAACAATGAAGACATTCTAGAAGATTTAGACAATGATCAAGAAAAAGAAGCAGAAAGTAATCAACCTTTTAAAAGGTCAACCACACCTACTTCTATTCGACGTAGTAAAAGGCCACGTCCTAATGCAGAAACACAAGAAATTGTTGTAGCAGTTTTAGTTGATGTTGCCACTGTATTTAAGGAATTTATGGAAAAAGAAGACGTGGCAAATACAAAGAAATTGAAATTAATGGAAGAAATGATCAATATAGAACAAGTTAAACTTAATGTCGACAACAAAGATGTCAAAAAAGTGTCTGAAGTTCTTTTTTCTTTTCTAGAACTTGATGCTTATGATATATTCAAGGCCATGGAGATATTTGATGATGATAAGAAAAGGAAACAATTTTTATGTTTGCCAAAGGATATGCAACTACAATGGCTTCAATGAACTTTGAAAAAGTAATGGATAGATGGAACACTTGATATTTTGTAGAATTTATCATGGTTTTTTTAGACACTTGAAAAGAAGTATTTTGTAGAACCTTGCAAATCTTATATTTTATATACAATGTTTACATTTGTGGAATGAATGTTTTAGTAAATTAATATTTTTATTGAGTAAATGATTATAATAATTGTATGTTATTGTGTTTATGTTTGTTTCTAACATTATTTTTTTAATAGGTTGTATCATTTTATCTTAAATGTATCTTTTGAAGATGAGGATTAATTGTTATTGTTTTGTATTAATTTGTTCTAATATTTATTTTTATAGGTTGTATTATTTCATAATGGATGCAAAGGATCTTTTCAAATATATATTTGAAAATGATGAAGATAGAAGGAAAGAATTATTTCCACATTGTTAGTTACATCGAATACTATTTTTTCTATTGCAAATGCTCAACTGATCGTGCATGTACCAGCTGAAAGAATTTATAGTAGGGAGGGTCAAGCATATGTCAGAAGATTGTTAGATCCAACAATACCAAGTCAAGTTTATAATTGTAGAAAGATTTATAGAATGAGATAATATGTTTTTCAAAATTTTTGTAACTTGTTAAGGATAGAGGGATTAATACGTGATACAATGAATATAACTGTGGAAGAACAACTTGCTGTGTTTCTCGTTACAGTAGGACAAAACCAACGATATGGTGTTACTAGAGAATGATTTCATCGTTCTGCTTGGACTGTGAGCATATATTTCAATAATATACTTAATGCAATTCTACAACTTTCGAGGAATTTGTTAGTCAATCATTCTTCACTTACTCATGCAAGGATAAAAAATGATCCTAATGTCTTTCCATATTTTAAGGCATGTTTAGTTGTATATTATTCTATATACTAGAATATAAAATGCTAACGATCTATTTCACAGGACTGTATTGATGTTATTGATGGAACTCATGTGAAAGCTACAATATATGGAGAAGAGAATGCCAAGTTTAGAAATCGAAAAGGTGAACTCTCCCAAAATGTTATGGCAGTTTGTAACTTTGATATGGAATTCATTTATGTTCTTGCTGGTTGGGAGGGATCTACAGTAGATTACTGGGTTCTTCAAGATGCACTAGCTCGACCAAATGGATTTAAAATTCCTCTAGGTATAAAAAATTAAATAAATTTTAATATTTTATATAATTTAATAAATATCTAAAATTTATTTGTAATTAATATTATTTTTTGTAGGAAAATATTATTTGGTGGATGCTGGTTATCCCAATAGACTAGATTTTATATCCCCTTATCGTGGTGTTAGGTATCATCTAAGTGAATATTATAGAGATTAATTGTCAACTAATGCTATTGAAAATTACAATTATCGACATTCTCAGCTAAGAAACATTATTGAACGTGCATTTGGAGTAGTAAAGCACAGATTTAGCATCTTACGAGGTTATATGCCATTTTCTTTTGAGACACAAGTTAAAATAGTATTGTTGTGTTTTTTCTTACATAATTTCATTCGTAGAGAAGACAAAGCTGATTTACTTTAAGATCTTGAAGATGAGTTAGAGGAAAATGAAGAAACCATTGAAGATCATTTTTCAAACCAAATACAAACTTTTGAGGAATATTATGATGACGAAGCTCAAGAGACACACAGAGGGGTGGGATTATATCAAGAACAAAAGAAAATGATAGCTGATCAGATGTGAATTAATATTGCTAATTTTATGTGGTTTCATTGATTATGTAGTTCATTATTTTTGATATTATTGTAAAATTTAAGACATTTATGTTTATTTGTATAAATTAAAATTATTTTCCTTCTGTTTCCACAAGCACAAATACATCACTTTCTTTTCTGTTGGTTTCTAATAATATACACAAACACTAACAATTTATTCAAACGAAAATAAATTCCTGATTTACTTTTAACCATGGTTTACCATTTCCTTCCGTTTCCAAATGCACAAGCAGACCCTGTGTCTCCTCTCCCTCGATTCCCAACTTTCAGTTATCCAACCACCACCAACCGGTGAATTTACCTTTTATATGTTTACAAAACTACCAACTTTCCCATAAATCACACGTCGTTCCCTCGGTCCCTCCACCATCCACTCCCGTTTCCACCGGAGAAGAAGATGAAGAAATCACCTCCCGTCTCTCCCTCGCCGCCGCCCATTACCCCATTCGCCACCAGTCGTCGAACCCTAAAACCACCACTGAAACGACAAGAAACCCCCATAGCCCCACCCACCCCATCCCTCCAACCACCACCACCACCGCCGGCGGTTAGGAAGCTGAAGAAGAGGCCTCTCTTCTCCAAAACCCAATGGACACCCCTTGGGGTGCCAAGGTCAGAGCTATACCTCCCCCTCACTCTCCCCACCGGCCAGACCTTCCGGTGGCGCCAGACCTCCCCGTCCCACTACACCGGCGTGGTCGGCTCCCATCTCGTCTCCCTCAAACACGTGGACCACGATCCCGACGGCCACGTCGCCTACCTCCTCCACAACCCTGACCCGAATTCCTCCGTGCACATCGCTCTCCGGGAGTATCTCAACCTTGGGATTTCCCTCTCCGAGATGTGGCGCGAGTTCTCCGAGTCCGACTCCAGGTTTGCCGAGCTGGCAGGGAGGTTACACGGCGGGGCCCGCGTGCTCCGGCAGGACCCGGTGGAGTGTCTGTTCCAGTTCTTGTGCTCTTCCAACAATAACATTGGGAGAATTGAGAAGATGGTTGGGGTCTTGTCCTCGTTTGGGGATTATCTTGGGAGTGTTGGTGGGTTTGATTTTCACCAGTTCCCGTCGATCCAGAGGCTGTCGGCCGTCTCCGAGCAGGAGCTCCGCGACGCCGGATTTGGTTACAGGTTTGTTGCTTCTCCAAATCTTAGTTCTAAACTTTTAGTTGTCATATTGGTTTATATCATGGAATTGATCACAATTTGGAAATGTGGATTCTTTGTGTTTATTTTATGAGGAAAGATTGAAACTTGTTGTGATGTTTCATGTGAATTGTCATTATAGTTGGAACATCTCCTCAATGCTTTACCACTTTGAATTGATTTTAGCATCGAACTTTCTCATCTCATTCATGTTTTTTGTTATGTGGGTTGGAGTAGAGCAAAGTATGTGGTTGGTGCGATCAAAGCTTTGCAATCGAAACCAGGAGGAGGCGCAGAATGGCTTATGTCGCTTCGGAGCCTGGAGCTTCCTGAGGTGATTGATGAATTGTGTACTTTGCCTGGAGTTGGTCGTAAGGTGGCTTCCTGCATTGCTCTTTTCTCACTGGACCAGCACCATGCTATTCCTGTTGATACTCATGTGTGGCAGGTGTGTTTCCTATTGTCTTTCCTTCCACTTAACTAAAATTGTTTCAGTAGAACTGGAAATATGCTTTCTTTAATGTTTAAGAATGGTTTATCCAAAAAAAAATAAAAATAAGAATGTTCTTGTTCTGAAACACTTGGATTATTTCAACTTCAAACGTCTTCTTCAACCAAAAGGAGCCAGTTGAAGCTCTTATTCAAACTCCGATATTACTCTGTTCTTGCAATATCTGTCAATACATGTATAGGAAAAATGCCGCTGGGACTGCAGAATCTGTGAAGAACTGAAGATTGTCATTTTTCCCTTTCTAGAAGTGTTCTTGTGATTTGCTCATGAACCTAGATATCATATCGGTGAGGTGATGTCGGCCACTGGTGACAGAGGTTGGGCCGGCCCGATCTGAAAAATAGTAGGCCCAGGTGGGCCTGGACCAGGTTGGCCCAATCCGCCTACAGACACGGGCCGTGCTGGGTTGGCCCATTGGATCGGTCCTTTTTTAATTAAAAAAATATTTATTATTAAATAATTTTTACTATTCTAGAAATTATATGAAACTTAACTGTAGTATTAGACTACTATTTTAATATATCTAAATTATTTATTTCAAGATCACTAAGAGTAAATTCACATCCTAAATAATTTTCTAATTCATTATTAGTTGTGATTTTATGTATTTTTCTTTTTTCTTATTTAATCTACTTAAAAATGAATTATCATTACTACTATTAGTATGTATTTTTACAAAATTAGATGTATGAACACTAAATGTATGTTTCTGTATATATATATATATATATTTCTAGAAAATCGAGTTTGACCCAACGACGAGCCCAAATGGACCTAGTTTGTCAGGCCTAGGTTGGCCCGACTCGGCCTTCTCTTGGGTTGAGTCAAAACTCGGGCCGATCTGGCCTGATTTACACCTCTATGTGGCTTGATATTAACTCCAGCACTCCATGCAGCAATCCGTTTAGTTGTGGGTTACTTAATGTGTATGGGTCCATGTGTAAGAAAGACAATTTCTTTTGAATTGCACCAAATTGAACCATGTCCTTCTTGTTAAATGAGTGACATACATATTTGACAAACTGTTGGCTGCATCTGTGTGGTAATTTTTGTTGATGATGCTGTTAATACATGTAGTAGTTTTGTACCCTTGTTAATACATTTTGTTGTCTAAATTTTCTTCTTCTTGTTATAATTGCAGATAGCAACACAATATTTCATCCCAGAACTTGCTGGTGCACGTCTTACGCCAAAGCTCTTTAGTCAAGTATCTGATGCATTTGTAACCAAATTTGGGAAATATGCTGGCTGGGCGCAGACTGTGCTTTTCATTGGTGAATTACCATCTCAAAAGGTCATTCTCACTCGTAAAGCCTCTACCATGAAGGAACAGAAATCTCCAGTTTTGAAACGTGGAAGGGTCAAAGTTAATGAAGAAGTGTTGAAGAGAAGGTAAACTCAAAATGGAGCTTGGAGTGTCACGAGGGTGATCGTAATATGCTTACGTTACGCAATAATGTCCTGTGGTGAAGCACAAATCTCAGTGGAGTGCTGTAACCGAATTTTGAAATGCCATCTGCATTTATTGGAGCCACATGAGAAAAACCATCAGATTCATTTTTCGTTTAGCGAATGAAGTCCCAATTTCTATACAAAATGCTCATTTTCTCCATATTATTTATAAGCTGTAGCTAGACGAGAATGAAGAAGCCTGGTTCGGTGAACAAGACTAACATTGTTGAAGTGCTGCTATTGAAATCTAGAGAAACACGATTCAAGGTCATCACATGCATTTGTTAGCAGAGAAGGATCAATATACAACTGAAACCGATAATTTTGAATTACTTTCTTCAACATGTCCAATCTTATAAATCACAAGCAAAGAAAAGGGAAAAGAAAAGAACGTAGGCCACCAGTATGCTGATCCTAAGAAGAATCAGCCGAGAATATAAAGCTGTCGGTCCCAAGCAATTCAAGTGTTGGCTCCTTAATTGAAACTAATAATCTACATCAATCCTCGAATTATTGGAATCTGACAAGAATGAAGAGATGATGAACTTCTCACATTTGAAAGTGCTTTCTATTAATGGCAGCTTGCTGCAACTGACAGTGATTTTGAAACTTCTGGGCACGGGTCTTTACCAAATTGTTCATTCGAGACATCAACTGAGCACCTTCTTTTACCCAAGCAAGCCTGTGGAAAGGCATGATTCAAAGATAAAATCATGAGGATTTGTGCATCAGAGCAGACCTCATTCAGAATTTAACAGCCCATGACAAAGGTCAACTGTTGAGATAAATTACCTTCTCGACAACAGCCTTGGATATAGCTGAGTGACAACTTCCCGTGGCATAGTTCTCACAGTCCCCTAAAGGGGTTCCATAGCTTGCAAAGTTGATTGCTGAGATTGTTCTTCTACCATGGCATTGGAGTTCAACACTGGGCCGTACTCGGCGAGAAAACAAGGATGGAGGTTGTGAATCAGAGACAATTCCACATACACTGCTGATAGAGATGGTGTCTAGGGAAATATCCAGAGGATTGCCACCCATTTCCTCAAAAAGAACAAGGAGGTTCCCAGAAGGCTTCATGAAAGAAGAAGGAATATGGTACCTGGTAGCAGCAAACCAACAAAACAACTTATTATAATGACCTTGTATTTTATACAATAAATATGCTCCTGAAAAAAAATTGTCCTGCAATTTTGTTAGAAGTTTTAGCAAGTGAATGTGATAAGGTTGTTTACATCCATCAGCTGATGACAAGGGTGACAATAGATTTTAAAGATTTGCAGATACGAAGTAGAATCAGTTGTCTTTTAATTAGAATATTTTGCATTATTATATAGAGAATTAAAATTTATCAACAAATTCTACATATTACTATTATTAGCAAGGGAGAATTTTCCACTATACAATGTTTGAGAAGGTTGTCCATTGGGGGTCTTGAATGAGACCCAGTAACGACCAATGCTTTCTCCATTGATCCAGGCTTCACCTTTACTCATGCTTGCAAGATTTAGTGCTACTGGATCACTCCCTGTAGGAGCATCAAACGTTGTCTACACCAAATAAATAGTCTCCTATTATCAGCCACTGGAGAATAGAAAAGACTCTGTCAACAGAAATTTCACTTGTATTACCTTGTACCACATCAGTGGTTGAGGTATAGAATTTCCAATAGCTCTCCAGACGATATTGTTTG
>JAMKQA010017974.1:0-25993 GCA_024699735.1 Posidonia australis | reverse complement strand
CTCTTCTGCCTGCTCTGTGCAGCTGCCAGTCTCTTCCTGATCAGGTCCACTTTCTCTGCATACTGCTGCACAATCTCTGGGCCCACAAGCTGTCTCTCGCCCACTTCATCCCATCAGGTAGGTGTTCTACAGGGCCTACCATACAATGCCTCATACGGCACCATGCCTTTGCTGGAATGATAACTATTGTTGTAGGCGAACTCAACCAATGGAAGATGATCTTCCCAACTCTCCCTAAAATACAGGGTGTAGGCCCTCAACATATCTTCCAAGGTCTGAATGGTCCTCTCTGTCTGCTCATTTGTTTGGGGATGAAAAGCTGTACTGAAATGAAGAATGGTGCCAAAAGCCTCTTGCAATGCACCCCAAAATCAAGTTGTGAATCTAGTGTCCCTGTCAGACACAATGGACATCGACACCCCATGCAGATGAACTATCTCAGCCGCATACAACTCTGCCAACTGAGCTAATGGGAGGTTTACCCTCATAGGTAAGAAATGTGCTGACTTTGTGAGACGGTCCACGATCACCCAGATGGTGTCGTTCTTCCTCCTAATCTTAGGCAGTCCTATCACGAAGTCCATAGATACATGCTCCCATTTCCACACCGGACTATCCAGAGGTTGCAGCATTCCTCCTGGCTTCTGGTGTTCAATCTTCACCATCTGGCAAATTGCACACTTCAACACATGCTCAACTATCTCTCTCTTCATTCCAGGCCACCAGAAATTCTTCTTTAAATCTCTGTACATCTTGGTGCTCCTGGGATGAATAGAGTACTTAGACCGATGGGCTTCATCCAGCAATCTCTGTTTCACATCCTCCACTTGAGGCACATACAGGCCCAGATCATACCTGAGTCCTCCATCCACACTAACATAGAAATGAGGCACCTCTCCTTACTCCAATCTAGCCCACGTCTCTTGCACAAAGGGATCCAGTCGCTGAGCAGCCACAACCATCTCCAATAACCTTGGGCGAACAGACATACTTGCCACCGAAGCTTCGGCAGGTCCCTGAGACTGCCGCAATGGTCTACAACTGACCAAATCCTCTAGCATATGCCACTCCTTGATCATCAAACTGGACATCAAGTGAGTGCGCCTACTCAGGGCATCCGCAACCACATTAGCCTTCCCAGGATGATAGGACAGGCTAAAATCATAGTCCTTGAGGTATTCCATCCATCTTCTCTGCCTCAAATTCAAATCCTTCTGAGTGAAGATATACTTTAAACTCTAGTGGTCTGTGAATACCTCGAACTGCTCACCATACAGGTAGTGTCTCCAGATCTTCATAGCAAAAACCACTGCAGCGGCGGAGCACCAACAATGATCCCAGTCAGGGGAGTGGGGATGAAAGGAGACAATGAGGATGAATGGAGGGTCGAGAGAAAGAGAGAGAGGAAAAGATGGAATGAAAAAAGAACCAAAGATAGGTGCGTAAACAGAGGCGATTGTGCGATTGTGCATCCCCAAATTGGACTCTACATTTGTTCCAAATCACAACCAAGTGCATAGTAGGCCAACCAAATCCTCTCAATCACAAGAAACAACAGATTATCCAATAGCGAACCATTTATACAATATTACAATTAATTACATGGTTTATAATTAAAACTGAATAATCAGGCTTACATGTCACAGTGATAGTTTAGGATATCAGCCTAACTGGTAGTTTAGGTTATCAGCTTCAGTGATAGCTTAGGATATCAGGCTAAGTGATAGTATAGGATATCATCCTAAGTGATAGTTAAGGATATCAACGTAAGTGATAGTTTAGGAAATCAGCCTAGGGAAAGGGTATGACAGGATATCAGACCTGTCATTCAAAAGGGTGATAGTTAAGGATTCCAGCCTAAGTGATAGTTTAGGATATCACCTTAAGTGATAGTTTAGGATATCAGCTCAAGTGATAGCTTAAGTTATAGGCCAAAGTGGTAGTTTAGGATATCATCGGAAGTGATAGTTTAGGATATCAACCTAAGTGATAGTTTAGGTTATCAACCCAAGTGATAGTTTAGGTAACCAGTGTAAGTGATAGTTTAGGATATCAACCTATGTGATTGTTTAGGTTATCAGCATATGTGATCGTTTTGGTTATTAGCCTAAGTGTTAGTTTAGGATGTCAGCCTAAGTGATTGCTTTGGTTATCAGCCTAATTGATAGTTTAGGTTATTAGCTTAAGTAATAGTTTTGGTTATTGGCCTAAGTGATTGTTTAGGTTATCATTCTAAGTGATAGTTTTGGTAATCACCTTAAGTGATAGTTTAGATTATCAGCCTAAGTGATTGTTTAGGTTATCAGCCTAATTGATAGTATAGGTTATCAGCCTAATTAATAGTTTAGGTTATCAACCTAATTGATAGTATAGGTTATCAGCCTAATTGATAGTTTAGGTTATCAACCTAAGTGATAGTTTAGGATATCAGCCTAAGTGATAATTTAGGATATCAGCCTTAGTGATAGATTAAAATATCTTCCTAAGTGATAGTTTAGGATATCAGCCTAAGGGATAGTTTAGGATATCAGCTTGAGTGATAGCTTAAGTTATCAGCCTAAGTGATTGTTTAGGATATCATCCTAAGTGATAGATTAGGTTATCAGCCTAAGAGATAGTTTATGTTGTCAGCCTATGTGATAGTTTAGGTTATTAGCCTAAATGAATGTTTAGGATATCAGCCTAAGTGATTGATTAGATGTGACATCTGGGCTTTATTGCCCATTTTTAATTGTAATATTATATAAATGTTTTATTAATTGATAATCTGTTCTTTCTTGTGATTGTGTGATTTTGGTTGGCTTACTGTGCACTTGGTTGTGATTTGGGGCCAATGTGGGGTCCGATTTGGAGATGCACAGTTACCTCGACTTGCGTGCTTGTCTTTTCTTCTTTTTCTTTCTTTCTTTCTTTCTATGACAATGTCGACCCGAGGAGGTCCTGGTGCGAAGCCGCGCTAGAGGGAAGGAGATCACTGCCATGCCAAGATGGCGAAGGTGTAAGGAAAGATAAAGTAAAAAGAAAAGAGGAGTCGTCACCTAGTCTTTTAAGGGAAAGACGAGGAAAACCACAAAAAGAAGAATGCCTGAGGTGTAGATGTGAAGGCTGGATGTCTGCTAACCAGATGATGGGTAAGGATTCCTATTACGCACGAGGAAGGTGTTAGGCATCCTCATATGCCCGAGAAACTTGGTCTTTCTAGTGTAATTGCTTGCTAAAGAATAGATGGATGCCTGCTAAACTTGAATCATACTCTAATCATGCTTATATGTATGCCATGACAAAACAGGATGGATGTGCAAGACTGTGTGAGAAAACTGCGAAGAAATCAACATGAATTCACAAAATTGCAAAAAATCACATGAAATGACGAGGTTTTGTTAAAGAACGCTTCTGAAAAACATAATGATATCAAAAAGATGCCAAGCCAAGTCAACCCAAGTCCTCGAAATCATGAAAAAGTCGTGAAAATAAAAAAAGGGAAAATAATCCATGGTAGGGCCAAATGTCGGCCTTCAGGCCTGTTAATGTACGCCCTTGGGCGATCAAATCAAAAAACTGAAATGTAGGATTAAAGCCAATCAAATCGGTTATCGGATAAGAAACTCTGAAGACAAAGTGAATCGGAATCATGGAGAAAGTCATGAAAATCAAAAAGGGGAAAATAATCTGTATTGGGGACAATGCCGGCCGGCCCTCAGGCCAGTTAATATACGCCCTCTGGCGATGAAATCAAAATCAAATCAAAAATCTGAAATGTAGGATTAAAACAAAGCAAATCGGATATTGGATAAGAAATTCTAAAGACAAAGTGAAGAAAGAAATCCACGAAGGAAAGGTACGAGATGCCAGCTCGCTAAATGCAAATGTGAGGAAAAAGGATATGAAATGTGCAGATAAATGCCTAAACATGTAAAAACTCTAAAGAATGACATAAACATGGACTACGCAAGACTGAGTGCAAAGATTGGGATGCATACTCATGGATTGGAGGCACAGGGGCAATTTTGTCATTTCCCTGGTCGGAGATGATAAATACCTACATGAAAGTGATGCATGGCCTATGTTGTGTCAAAATGTGTGCCAAATGTCTAGAAGACGTTATTTGCAAGAAGGAAGAGAAAATCAATAAAAGGATGTAAGCGCAATAGGGGACAAACATAGGGGACAAAATGCAAAATTCAGAGAAAAGACTAAGAAACTGGATGAAAAATATGCTCAAGACATCTATCCTAACATGCAAATGATGAGTCCAATGTCAATGTAGAACAAGGAAGTAAAAATTGCACTTGGATAATTCCTTGAAAATTCAGCGTCTAAAGTGCAAAATTCACACATGAGTGCAAATACGACCAAAATGTAAAGCTAAGGATCAAATCTCAGTGAAAACACGCTTTTTAAATGGAATCGATGATTAAATGCAAAACATGAAATGCAATGAGTGAAAAATGTGCCAAAACATGGAAGAAAACTTTTAAAACCCTAAATGACGGATTTAGAAATAATCTAAGGGCCTATATGCAAGTTGTATGTGCAAGGAATGGTTTAAGGTGAATCCAGGGACTTTTATGCAAAATTTCAGAGTCTGATTATGATAAAAATTGGGCTTTTATATTAGTCAGTGCAATTATGATGTTTCTTGAGGTCCAGAATGCAAAATGCACAAAGAAAACTCATTTTTAAAGTTTTGGGGGCTAAATGCAAATGTTTGGACCCATATGTAATAAGAAAAGGACTGAAATGTAACAATTAAATAAGTTAAAGGATTTTAAATTGAAAATTAAAAAAAGATTTAATTGTCAACGGCCAGAGAGACTCATCCGATCCTCTCCGGACGTCTGATCGGAGATCAAAGGTAGGGGAAAGCATGAGGAGGAGATGTGGGGTGGATCCAACGGTAGCGATCGAGCTTCCAACGGTCGGAGCGTCTTGTTGACCTCGCCTTGCTGGCGTCTTCTTCGACGATGGTGATTCCCATGAAGGCGTTTCTGGAAGCTGCAGCTTGATGCGGTGGCGGTCGAAGAAGATCTGGGGGTGCACAGCGGGACTTTGGGAGGCAACAGCGAGGTCCAAGGAGGCTCGAAGTGTTCCTTCAACCTCCGACTCCAGCAACAGGCTCGACGGTGGGTCGTTGGTTTGTTGCGGTGGTATGGGCAGTGGAGGAGTGGTGCAGATGGCTTCATTGTGGCACGACGGCGGTCTCTAGATCGATGGAGTGAAGCGGGAGCATCTGGATCGCTCGGGTGCACCCTCGACTGCAAACGGTGGAAGCGGCTGGATTGCGGCGACGACAAAAACACGGTGGATCAGTGGACGTCAGAGGAGCTTCTCTGGTGTGGAGGGAGGTCAAAGGAGGAGGAGAGAAGAGGAGATGAGAGGAGAGGCCCATGGGTGCCTCGCCTGAGGTCAGGAGGCTCTGAGCCTCACCAGTGGTGGTGAACCAACCAACGGAAGCAGAGATGACGACCCATGAGGAGCGTTGCTCCACCGTGGCACGTTCTAGAGGCCTAAAGGGATCTAAGGGCATACTATGAAGTGAAGAAGAAGGGAGGAAGAGTTATCTGATGCATGAGATGTCCTCCCTAATGATCTTCAGTGGCAGCGGTGGTGTTTCTGGCGATGCTCTGGTGGCTCTAGTTTGCAAAGAGATGGCTGGTGGCTTGGAAAAATAGGATTCGACGGTCTCATGGTTTGGCTGTTAACGGTGAAGATCTTTGGTGGCTGGAAGCTCACGGGTGGAAGGTCTGAAAGTTTTCTGAAAAGCCCCCCTTCCTCGTCGACAGCAAGACCCCTTATACTCCGGCGACGCTTTTCTCCGCCGTTGATCCTCCTCCCTTCAGCCAATCAACGCCGTTGGATCGGGCGTGTGCTGGAGGAGGTTGGCCAAAGATCCCGGAGGCTGAGATTTGCTCTGTATATCTCAGGATTGCTCGTCAGTGTTTTCGTCAGAAAAGTAGAGTCGCTGGAATTATTTTGTGACTTTCCTAAGTTTTGAATTGCATTTTTGAATGAATAGTGTTGGGCTTAACGGGCTATGGGTTTTGGGATTTTTATTTTGATTTTTAATTTGGGATTTTTAGGACATTTTAGGGCTTTAATTTTGGATTTTCAATTGGATTTTGTCGGTTTAGTTTTGGGCTTTTATTTATGTTAAATTCATGATTAAGGTTTAATTAATTGGTTTTAAATTAGGTTTTAATTATTTTGGGTTTTTTTGTTTTATTTTTGTTTAGGAATTTTTATGGATTTTGGGTTTTAATTTTAATTTTTTTAATTAGAGTTTTGTGATTTAAATATGATTATTAATTTTTGATTTAGGGTTTAATTAATTGATTTGAAATTAGGGTTTTGAATTTTAATTAGGGTTTAGTTAGGGATTTTTGAATTAATTAGGGTTTATGGATTTATTTGGGGTTTTTGTGCTTATTTAGGGTTTCTGGATTAATTAGGGTTTTGAATTTTGATTAAATAGGATTTTTAATGGATTTTGACTTTAATTACGGTTTTCACTTATTTGCTTGTATTTTTAAATGATTTAATTGGATTTGGGTTTGAATTTGGGTTTTTGTGTTATTTATTGGATTTTAAATTGATTTAATTTCCTTTTACTTAATTAGGGTTTGTGTTTAATTAATTAGGGTTTTTATTTGATCAATTAGGGTTTTTATTGGATTTTAAGTGGATTTAAGTGGGTTTTATTTGAATTAGGGTTTTCATTTGATTAATTAGGGTTTTATTGGTTTTTTAAGTTGACTTGATTGAATTTTATTTAATTCGTGGTTTTAATGGAATTTGAGTGGATTTTAAATGGATTTTACTTGATTTGGGTGTTATATGATCAATTAGGGTTTTTTTACTAGATTTTAGAGTTTTTTGTGGAATTAATTTTGTTTTGATTAGGATTTTTGTTTTATTAATCTGATTTTAAGTGGACTTTATTTGATTTTATTGGTTTCAAGTTTGATTGGATCTGAGTGGGCTAGTGTGTGCTTGATTGGGCTAGAGTAGGTTAGGATTTTTGTGATTGCAACCAGAGTATCATCCGGAGGAGCCTGTTGCCAAATGACCTCAAGGTGTCTACACTTTCTTTTTCTCCTATGTTTTTCCTTTCTCTCCCACACGAGCCACCCGATCCCTTCTTCTTCTTCTTCCCCTTTCCCCACCCGTGCCTCGCCATCTCTTCCAACGTGATGGGAGGCCAGCACCATGAAGGAGAAGGCATATATAAAATTGAGGGGAGATTGAGTGAGGGAGGAGGAGGCCCAGAATAGGGGGACGAACAGGGAGGATGAGGAAGAGGAAGAACGGCGCACGCAGCAGAGAAGGTGGTTGATCGCATGGCTCGTCGGTGGAGGAGGCTTTGCCGAGGTAGTAGGAGCTTGCCGGAGTAGGGGAGGCTCGCTAGAAGAGGTACGTGGCTCCTCTTTTTCCCCATTCTCCTCTTTCGGCTTAATGCGTTAAAAGCATGAAAATGGTGTAAAATGCATGTAAAAACGTAGAAAAATTGTAGAATTGATGAGAGTGAGTTGAATAGCTTGAAAACGTAGATATCATACGATTAGGATGGAAATTAGTAGGGTTATGCGGGATTTTTGGATGAAGGCGACTGTCACGCCCCACATTTTCCACAATAATTTAAAACAATTTAAATTACAGAAAAAGTTAAAGCCAAACAGTAAATATCTAACTACTAGGAACCCGTGTGTATGGCTAGTAGACTCCAGACTATATGCACTATGCTAACCCTCTACATGCCTGCACCACCAAACCATAAACATGATGAAAAACGTATAAGTGACTAAAGTCACCTAGTGCGCACCACACGAAAACCGTGGAAAACAAAATTATAATCAATTTTCCTTTTTAATTCTTTTCGCAAAACACTTTGCCATAACCTCACAAACCAGGCCCACACCGGCCAAAACCACAACCAGGGCTCTACTAGCCCAACACCACATGCAGGCCCTCAATGGCCAAAACCACACATAGTGAGTCGGGAAGCCCAGCGCTAGGCAACCTAACTCTGGCTACACGCAGTCCACTAATGAGCAACCACAGCGTTCTGCACTACCATGGTGACAACCACCCTGAGCAGGAGAGTTTACCGTCCCGTGATTCCCCCACTTTAGAGAACCCACAAAAGCCAACCCCTCTTCGGGAAGGATGTCCTGTCTCTCATGACGCTACCAACTATGAGGCACGTGTCTTATCCTCACGGCGTCCTCCACACATAGTGCTTAAGAGGGACTGTCATGCCTCCACACCTGACGACACTTGAGCTTCACTGCTCACATAAACAGCAGGAGTATCATGTCTCCCCGTCATGCCACAAGACACCTCAACCCGCGGACCACAACCCTAGCCTTGAGATGACGGTCAAGGAGTCTCACACCTTAAGGACCCGATGACCCTCAACCTCTAGTATCTCGACCCCCGACCTCAACGAGGGAGTCGTGCCCGACTACTCGAGAATGTCATCACATTCCCTGGTCCCGACGACACGGTCCCACACTATCTCAGCCCACACACAGAAAACATGGAAAACATTTTCCAAAATAGGCCAATTATTTCATTGAAATCCATTTCCAAAACCATTTTCATATCTTTGCTAATTCTTTCAAAACCTCAGCAAAACAGCGCATCAAGGTCCTAGGAGACCACCATTGACGACCCCATAGTCCTTCCCAATGGGACAAAACATAGCAATCAAGAATGCCCTCAAGAAACTCATTTTATAAACATATTTGGGCTCAAATTTAGCAAGCCGAAAATCATGTTCGGTATGCCGAAATCCATTGATTCGGCATGCCATTATGGCTCCAGTATGCCGAAATGCATTGGATCAGTCGACTAGGCTGATTTGGCAAATTGAATCGACCAAACTATCAAACTGACAGAAAAACTGTATACCAAACGAAGTCGGTATACTGAAATTCACTGATTCGGTATGCCGTTTTCACTTCGGTATGCCATTTTCACTTCGGTATGCCGAATTCTACGATCCTAGAAAACGAACCAAAACCTAATAGTCCAAAATTGCCCCAACTGGGACCTCCAATCAGAATCCATAAACAAGCACCAAAAAATCTTACAAAAGACATAAGTTGTAGACCATCGAGTCTACTCCAAATCCCAACAAACAAAACTAAAATCCATTCACCATGCATCAAGATATAAAATCAAAAAGCCAGGAGGCTCAAAATGACCCAAAACACACTAGCTACCATAAATGTCCATAAATTCTCATAAAATCACAATAAATTCTAGAAATGTAAATTTACCTAGATTTCATGCAACCCTATCAATTTCTACAATTTTCATTCTCTCTATTACATAAGGTGGAGATACGTACCAGAAATTGAGCTCCAAGAATCTCCAGCCTACTCCAGCTAGCTCTGAAGCAACCACGGCCACGGGAGCACTCCACGTGAGCTCCACACGACACCACGAGCCGCTGCACATCGTCACCGGCCCTCAAGCACACAAAATAGAGAGGAGGTCACAGGGAGGAGAGAAACAGGGGAGGGAGAGTGAGAGAGAAAGAAAGAGAGAAAAAGAGAGAGACGAGGGAGAGGGGAGGTGAGTCGATGGAGAGAGAATGAGTGGAAGAAGATGAGGAAGGAGGTCTGTAACGCCTCGATCCCAGGCTCACTATTAAATCACAGTATCATAAGCATAATTATACTAATTACAGAAACATTAAATAACTGTAACTAAGGCTCACTTTAAGGATATCAATGTGCAGCTAGAAGCTCCAACTCCTGCACCAGAACTCAGCTATACACGGTCTGCACCTGAAAACCAACAAGCATGCGTGAGTGACATCTAAGTCACCCAGTACGCGCCCTAAACACACAAACCACAAAATTTTTGAAAAACTATAAACTCATTTCTTTGATTTTCAAAACTTGGTTTTCTTATGTAAATCCGCTTTTCTCTTTTTATTGGAAATCACTTGGGAATTCAATCACAAATTCATGATCTTTTCAAAAGCCATGTTTCTTTTCTTTCCTCAAAACATTCGGAAATTCATTTCAAAACCACATTCTCTTTCAAAAGCATACCTTTGCTTTTTCTTTCAAAACCTATGGAACTCATTTTCCAAACAATATCCTTTTCAATACTTGGATTTTCTTCCCAAAATCACACTTTCAAATTCACATTTCTGACCAGGTCCAGCCTAAAATAACAATGCCTCTTGGGCTCAAACCAAATCATAAATACAGGCTGGTAACTGGTAAAACATCATCAATAATACATTTCAGTACTTTAGGACTATTTCATAGGTCCAATCCTGACCAAATCACATTTCTTTCCCTTTGTTCATTTCCATTTTTCTTTAATGTTGTTACCTTGATCAGGGTTAACTAGGGGCAAAAGTAGTAGGCAAGGACATCCTTTCACCTCTTCCTGCACTGCCGTGGTGAAATTCCTCGTGCAGGAAGTCACCGCCCCGGCCAACCGGCCTCAATTCCTTTTTCATATGTGCACGGGGATACGTCTCTGTCTGACGCCCCATCGGTGACCCGAACAACTAGGTCCAATGACCTAGGCTTAGCCTACATCATCGGTGACCCGAACAACTAGGTCCAATGACCCAGGCTGAGCCTACATCGTCACGGGCTCGGTGACCCAAACAGAGTACAACAACCCAGGCTCAGCCTACACCGTCTCAAGCTTGACAACCATAGTCGTGTCTGGCAACTGGTTCATTGGAGCCTCACACTCCTACCACGTTGTCGACACCCACCCTCATGGTCTCTTAACACACAGTTATTGTTTCATTTCAAAACTCTTTAAACTTTTCTTATCAAAACCATTTTCCATTTCATTCTTTTCGTTAGAAGAATCTGTCTCCTAGCAACACTTGACCCTACATTGGGGTCTCAACACAAGTCATGAAAACCATGCTTAAAATTATAAATTAGGTCTCATGCCCAAAACCACGTATAATTAGCCATTTTGTTCATTTATAGGGTCTAAACCCCAAAACCACACAAAATCATCCTTTTTCTTCATGTATGGGGTCAAGACCCAAAACCACGCCCAAATTTATTTATTTGGGTTCCACATTCCTCCATGTCATTACATGGGGAAAACATCACTCACATATGCTCAACATACATTTAAAACCATTTATCCATCATTTAAATTCATGTTTATGCATATCAAGGTCAGGGCAAAAATGGTAGACAGAATCTCTAGTTCGGCATACCGAAGTTCCCTTTTTCGGCATACCGAACATTTTCGGTATACTGAAACCCCCTATTTTGATCGATCGGAGGATTTTTGTCTATCGAAGCCTAGGATCTGGTTTAATCTACCAAGATTTTGGCATACCGAATTCCTCGTAGATAGGGCACACCCCTGTTTCAGGTGGTGAAAGTCGCCCAAAGTGGGAGTCCCGATCGGACCACCAAACACCCATCATAAATTATCAATAAATCATGGAGCGTAGACTCTTGAGACTACTTCAAAATCCCTCAATCCAATCATGATTTCACTAACCATACAAGGAGATATAAATTCTCAAAGGAAACATGCTTAGAGTTAAACCTTAAAACATTTAAGGCATTATCACATCATTAATCACATTTCCATCATTTTTACTATATTTCTACAATTTTCCATGCATTTTCCCAAATTATTCTCCATGGAAGTAATAACAAGAGAAGGGTGGGATCGCGTACCTCTCCGGTGGCCCACGCAACTCCGGCGAGTTCACCACACCCCGGCGACGCCACGATGAAGCTCTGGTGAACCTCGGCTTCTAGTGGAAGCACCCACACGAAGACCCTTCTCCTCCCAGCTCACGTGCCCCTACTCTCTCGCCTCTTCCTTTCCTTTCTCGCCATGCTACTCCACTGCCCACTCCAGCCTCCTTCTCTTTATCTCCACCACCACTCGCTTGGTACTGGCCATCCATCCCGTCGGAAGAGACAGGGAGGCACATGCCTCTGTTGCTGGTGGCACAGGTGTGGAAGAAGTGGAAGAAGAAGACAGGAAAAATGGTGGAAGGCATGGCTCGTGAGAGGGAGAAAATGGGAAGGAGAATAAGAAGGAGAGAAAATGAAGAAAAGACAAGCACACAAACCATGGCAACTATGCATCCTCAAATCGGACACCACATTGGTCCCAAGTCACAAACACAAAAAGCCAACCACAAGCTCACACATCCAAGAGATAATAGATTTTCCATTAATAAACCATTTTAGCAATATCACAATCAATTACATGGTTTATAATTAAAATGGATAACCAGGCCCAGATGACACATCCTACCCCCTTAAAGGAATTTCATCCTCAAAATTCAACTCTAATAAAACAAGTAGGGGTACTGTCCTTGGAAGTTCACCTCGCGCTCCCACGCAGCCTCCTCTGTACCATGGTGTTGCCATTGAACTAACACCAATGGAATCACTTTATTCCTGAGGACTTGCTCCTTCCTGTCCAGTATCTGAGCTGCATTGTCAACCATAAACAAGTCCTCCTGTAGCTCCTCTGGATGCACTGGTATCACCTAGGACGCATTGGCCAAACACTTCCTCAACATAGACACATTGAAGGTGTTGTGTACTCCCGCCAACTCTGGAGGCAGATCTAATCTGTATGCCTCCTCACCAACCCTCTTGGTAATCAGGTACGGGGCAATATATCTTGGGCTCAACTTGCCTCTCTTACCGAACCACATCACACCCTTAGTTGGTGACACCTTATGGAAAACGAAGTCTCCTACCTCGAATTCCAGAGGTCTCCGCCTCCTATCAACACAGCTCTTCTATCGGCTCTGAGCAAACAACAACCTCTTCCTGATTAGATCCACTGTGCCCTCGTACTGCTGTATGATTTTGGGCCCCACTAAAAGCCTCTCACCTACCTCACTCCAGCAAGTGAGTGTCCTGCAGGGTCTACCATACAATGCCTCGTATGGTGCCATACCAATACTAACGTGGTAACTGTTATTATATGCAAACTCAATCAGAGGTAAATGATCCTCCCAACTACCACCAAAATCCATGGCGCAGGCCCTCAGCATGTTCTCTAGTGTCTGGATGATTTCTCTGTCTGGCCATCTGTCTAGGGGTGGAAAGCAGTGCTAAAATTCAACACAGTGCAAAAAGCCTCCTGCAGAGCTCCCCAGAATCTCAATGTAAACCTCGTGTCTTTATCAGACACAATAGACACTGTGACACCAAGCAATCTCACAATCTCAGTCACATACAACTCTACCAGTTTTGCTAAATGGAGATTCACCCTCATTGGCAAGAAATTTGCCGATTTCGTAAGGTGATCCACTATCACCCACACAGTATCATTCTTTCTTTGGGTTTGTGGCAAACCCGTCACAAAGTCCATCGACACATTTTCCCATTTCCACATTGGGATGTCTTGAGGCTGCAAAGTCCCTCCGGGCTTCTGGTGCTCTATCTTCACCATCTGGCAGGTTGCACACTTTACCACATACTCAGCAATCTCTCTCAACCCAAGCCACCAAAAGTTCCTTAATATGTCTTTATACATCTTTGTGCTTCCTGGACGAATAGTGTATCTAGAGCGGTGAGCTTCATCCAACAAACTGTTCTTGATTTCCTTTATCTAAGGTACATATAATCTCAAATCATACCTCAACCCATCGTCTACCCTTACTGAAAAATGAGGGGCATTACCAGCTTCCAGCTTCCTCTAGATATCTGATACAAATGAATCACATTATTGAGCTATGATAATCGCCTCGATCATTCTCAAATCCTTCTGATTAAGGATGTACTTCAGACTCTTGTGATCTGTGTACACCTCAAACTGTTCGCCATATAAATAATGCCTCCAAATTTTCAAGGCGAACATAATAGCTGCCATCTCTAAATCATGGGTGGGATAATTCTTCTCATGATCTTTCAATTGGCGCGAGGCATACGCCACCACCCTACCATGCTGCATCAGCACACACCCCAAACCAGTCCCACAGGCAACACTGTAGACTGTAAAACAGCCACTCCTAGAGGGCAAAGTCAAAATTGTGGCCGATACCAAACGAGCCTTCAACTCATTGAATCATTCCTCGCACTGCTAATCCCAGGCAAAGTGCACTTCCTTTTTAGTCAGTCTGGTCAATGGTGCTGCAATCTTGGAGAAATCCTGAATGAATCTCCTATAATATCCTGCCAGGCCAAGAAAACTTCTAATCTCAGTCACTGTCTTCGGTCTGGCCGAACTGCTCACAGCTTCCACATTGGCTGGATCTACCTTGATGCCTTCTCCTGAAATAATATGACCAAGGAAAGACACCTCTTTTAGCCAAAACTCGCACTTGGAGAACTTGGCATAAAGCTGATGCTGCCTCAGCATCTCCAGTACGATCCCCAAATACCTTCGGTGGGTCTAAACATCCTGAGAATACACTAGAACATCATTCACAAAAATGACCACAAACTAGTCTAAATAGGGCCGGAACACCCTATTCATCAGGTCCATAAAAGCAACTGAAGCATTCATTAACCCGAATGGCATAACCAAAAACTCATAATGCCCATAACGGGTGCAAGAGGCTTTCTTCTGCACATCAGGCCCACTGATCCTCAACTGATGGTATCTAGATCTCAAATCTATCCTGGAAAACACTGATGCCCCCTGCAACTAGTCGAACAAATCGTCGATCCTAGACAGTGGATACTTGTTCTTGATAGTGATTTGGTTTAACATCCGTTAATCTATACAGGCCGAAGTGAACAATCCATCTTCCGTACAAATTGAACCGGTGTCCCCTATGGTGAAACACTGGGACGAATAAATCCCTTGTCCATCAATTCTTGCGGCTGATTCCAAAGCTCCCTTAACTCAACAGGTGCCATCATGTACGGAGCCTTGGAAAATGGACCTGATCCCAACACCAAGTCACTCACAAACTCCACTTCCCTGTGTGGTGGCATTCTAAGCAATTTTGTCTGGAAAAACATCGAGATATTCCCTCACCATTGGCCTGTCTTGAATCCTGACCACAGGCGAAGTAGAAACTGTCACACAGGCCAAATAGCCCACACTGCCTCTCACTAGATGATGATAGGCCTTGAGAGCAGAAATCACTTTCAAGGGCTCACCCAGTCTGGTGCCCTGTACCATACACCAGCCTTAGCCTAGACACTCTACCAAAAGTCTTCTCTAGGCACAATCTATCACAGCTGAATGATGTGCCAGTTAATCTATTCCTAGGATCACATCATAATCCTGCATATCCATCAGGATCAAGTTGGCCTGAAAATTCCTATGCCCCAGCTAAATATCAACCGGTCTTAAATATCTCCAAGCTAGACAGTGTTCTCCCAATGGAGTGACCACATCTTGGTGGAATGCCAACCTGGCTGGCCTAGTCCCGATCTCAAAAGCAAACGACTCAGAGACAAAAGAAAATGAACTCCTAGAGTCGAACAAGACTCAGGCCATCCGATCAGCCACAAGAAAAAATCCTATAATCAACACACCATAACCATAATCATATTAAGAAATATTGTCAATTACAAATAGGATCAATCATTATAGGACAGAACTTAACAAACATAGCCGTGCTAGTTCTCACATTCTACCACATCTCCAGATGGACCAGCATTTGGGGTAGTAATGGAGAACACTCTCCCCTTAGTACGCTGACATGGCGCATCTCCTACTGGCTTTGGCTGACTGGGACAGTCCCTCTGGTAATGCACACACTTCCCACAGTTGTAACAGACTACTTTGTCTAAATTCCTCTGCCTACGACAACATTGCTCCACTACATGCCCATCATGCCATAAACATGTCATGGTCGCATCTGTGGGCCACTACTAGACCCATCATGTCTGAAACCCATACTCTCTTCTCTACGAAACGTAGGTTGTTGCTTCTGCTTCATGCAAGAGCTACTAGAACTCCCAGAATTTGGTGCTTCCATCACCGACGGTCGAGAAATGGAGGGTCGAGAGAAAGAATGTCGAGAAACAGACTTTCTCCTCTTTCTCTTCTTGGGATAATCCTCCTGGAACAGCCTACGTTCATCCTCATAGTAGCTTGCAAGCTCAACAGCATCGGCTAAAGTCTGGCATCTAAAGCCAATAACTCTAGATCTCAGCATATGGTTCAGTCCCTCTACAATCCTCTTGGCTCTGTTCTTCTCGGAAATTGTAGCTTGAGAGAACTGCTCTAGCCAAAGGAAAGACGACTCATACACAACCACAAACAGGCTATCCTACTACAGGTTCCTGAATTCTCTATCCAACTTATCCTTCTCATGCTTAGGGAAAATCCTCTCATATAATACCTATCAGAACTCATCATAAGAGATCATCAGCAGGTCCGCATTCTGAAATTTTGGTGCAGTGCACTGTCCTTCACCACTGATCTGCAGCACCCTTGAGTTGAAATGCCGCGATCTGGACCCACTTCTCTGCTAGACACTCGATCCCCTCAAGGATCTCCTCCACCTCTAGGAACCAAGCCCTCACACTCCTCTGGTGTGCCGTGCCTATCAAAAGTCAGCACGCCAAGCTGGCGGAACTGCTTAATCCACGGGTCTCCCTTCGCGTCATCCTTGCTACTACTGCCAAAGGACTGGGCGAAACCTCGCATCATCTCGCCAAATTCTCATCTCATCCCCCTCCATGCACTACCCTCTCCCGTCTCGAAGTTAGGTACAGGGGTCTTGCCACAACTACAGCCTCAGCGAGACATCTTCCAGCCAGCACCACAAAACACAACAAAAATTCAAGTGCACGACTCTCTAATTTGCAGTCCTAGGGAGCCACTAGACCAGACATCACCAATCTAGTGCTCTAGGTGTAACCTTAGCTCTAATACCACCCTGTAACGCCCCGATCCTGGATGCGCTACTAAATCACAGTATCATAAGCATAATTACACTAATTATAGAAACATTAAATAACTGTAACTAAGGCTCACCTTCAGGATCTTAATGTGCGGCTAGAAGCTCCAACTCCAGCACCGGAACTTGGCTGCATGCTATCTGCTCTCGAAAACCAACAAGCACGCGTGAGTGACATCTAAGTCACCCAGTACGCACCCCTAACACACAAACAACAAAATTTCTGAAAAACTATAAAACTCATTTCTTTGATTTTCAAAACTTGGTTTTCTTTTGAAAATCCTCTTGTCTTTTTTATTGGAAATCACTTGGGAATTCAATCCCAAATTCATGCTCTTTTCAAAAGCCATGTTTCTTTTCTTTCCTCAAAACATTTGGAAACTCATTCCAAAACCACATTCTCTTCCAAAAACACACCTTTGCATTTTCATTCAAATCCTTTGGAACTCATTTTCCAAAACATATCCTTTTCAATACTTAGGATTTCTTCCCAAAATCACACTTTCAAATTCACATTTCTGACCAGATCCAACCTAAAACACAATGCCTCTCGGGCTCAAACCAAATCATAAATATAGGCTGGTTACTGGTAAAACATCATCAATAATCCATTTCAGGATTTTAGGACTATTTCATAGGTCCAATCCTGATCAAATAACATTTCTTTCTCTATATTCATTTCCACTTTTCTTCACGGTTGTTACCTTGATCAGGGGTAACCAGGCACACATGCAATAGGCGAGGACATCATTTCCCCTACCTTTCTACATTGCCGCAGTGAAATTCAACATGCGGGATGTCACCGCCACGACAAACCGGCCTCAATTCCATTTTCATATGTGCATGGGGATACGTCTCTATCTGACGCCCCATCGGTGACCCGAACAACTATGTCCAATGACCTAGGCTCGGCCTACACTGTTGGTGACCCAAACAACTAGGTCCAATTACCGAGGTTCACCCTACACCATTGGTGACCCAAACAACTAGGTCCAATGACCCAGGCTCAGCCTACACCGTTACGAGCTCGATGACCCAAACAACTAGGTACAATGACCCAAGCTCAGCCTACACCGTCGATGATTCAAACAACTTTGCTCAAAAACCTAGGCTCAACCTACACCATCTCAAGCTCGGCAACCATTGTCGTGTTTGAAAACTGGTTCATTGGAGCCTCATACTCCTACCATGTTGTCGACACCAACCCCCGTGGTCTCCTAACACATTATTAGTGTTTCATTTCAAAACTCTTTAAACTTTTCTTTTCAAAACCATTTTCCATTTCATTGCTTCCGTTGCAGGAATCTGACTCCTAGCAACACTTGACCCTCCACTAGGGTCTCAACTAAAGTCATGAAAACCATGCTTAAAATCATAAATTGGGTCTCATGCCCAAAACCACGCATAATCAGCCATTTTGTTCGTTTATAGGGTTTAAAACCCAAAACCACACAAAATCATCCTTTTTATTCATGTATGGGGTCAAGACCCAAAACCACGACCAAATTCATTTATTTAGGTTCCACATTCCTCCATGTCATTACATGGGGAAAACATCACTCACATATGCTCAACATACCTTTAAAACTATTTATCCTTCATTTAAATTCATGTTTATGCATATCAAGGTCAGGGAAAAACGGTAGACCGAATCTCTAGTTCGGTATACCGAAGTTCCCTGTTTCGGTATACCAAACATTTTTGGTATGCTGAAACCACCTGTTTCGGTTGACAGGAGGATTTCGGTTTATCGAAACCTGGGATCTGGCTTAATCTGTCAGGATTTCCGCATACCGAATAAATACGGCATACCAAATTCTTCGTAGATAGGGCACACCCCTGTTTTAGGCAGAGAAAGTTGCCCAAAGTGCGGGTCCCGATCGGACCCGCTAAACACCCATCATAAATAATCAATAAATCATGGGGTGTAGACTCTTGAGTCTACTTCAAAACCCCTCAATCCAATCATGATTTCACTAACCATACAAGGAGATATAAATTCTCAAAGGAAACTTGCTCATAGTTAAACCTTAAAACATTTAAGGCATTATCTACCAAAAACTCATGAAATTCACACAATCTAGCATGATCCCTACACATTCACATCATTAATCACATTTCCATCATTTATACTATTTTTCTACGATTTTTCATGCATTTTCCATCATTATTATCCAAGTAAGCAGTAACAAGTGATGGGAGAGATCGTGTACCTCTTCGACAGCCCACGCAACTCCGGTGAGTCCACCGCACCCCGGCGACACCTTGGCCCTCAGTGGAATCACCCACATGTAGACCCATCTCCTCCCAACTCGCGCGCCCCTGCTCTCTCGCCTCATCCATTCCTTTCTCGCCACGCTCCTCCTCTGCCTACTCTTGCCTCCTTCTCTTCATCTCTGCCACCACTCGCTTGGCGCCGGCCATCCATCCCCTCGGAAGAGACGGGGAGGCATGAGCGTCCATCGCTGGTGGCACGGGTGTGGAAGAAGAAGTCGGGAAAATGGGTGGAAGGCATGGCTCGTGAGAGAGAGAAAAAGGGAAGGAGATAAAGAAGGAGAGAGAATGAAGAAAAGATAGGCATGCAAACCGAGGTGACTATGCTTCCTCAAATCAGACATCACATTGGTCCCAGATCACAAACAGGTGCATAGAAAGCCAACCACAAACTCACACATCCAAGAAATAACAAATTATCCATTAATAAAGCAATATAACAATCAATTACATGGTTTACAATTAAAATGTTTAATCAGGCCCAGATGTCACAAGGTGTGCTTAGGACAAAGAGAAGTGCGTGGAAGAGATGAATCTTTGGTGATGCTTGGTGAAGGACTCTTGCTTAAAAAGCCTCGCAAAAGGAGTAGGTGGCAGCGTGCATGACAACTTGTTAGCCACGTGCACAACAACACTCCCTCAACTACCAGCCTCGCCACCCACCGCACGCACCCAACCACCCACCACAACCACGAGGACAACTACCAGCCTCAACCACCACCCCATGAACACAGGCCCCACGCAGACCCCACACCTTGGCCCCACATGCATAGTGCTACAATGCACAGTGCCAACCACACACAAGGACACGCAATTAGAAGCCTACCCACACGGCCCAAGCCCAAAATCACAAAACCACACACCGGGCTTCGGAACAGTAACACCCATCCAAGAATAAAATTCATAAAATGTAAATAATTACAAAAATGAATTTTACGAGTGTTACAGCTATAGTAGCCATTTTTGAGCCTCATCCCTTTGTGATTTTTGTGTGGATTGTATAGTTAGTGGATTGATGAATGGCTTATGCGGTTTTGAAGTAGACTCACGGGTCTACACCCCATGATTTACTTGCATTTTATGGTGCCTACTTGAGGGGCCCACTAGAGGCTCCTAGTTCTGACGATTGTGTTGGCTGAAACAAGGGAGGTGCCTGGGTTTTGGGCAATTCGATATGCCGAACTGGGTTCAGTATACGGAATTCCTATCAGATTAAGCCAGATACTTGGTTTAAATAGGCCGAAATCACTAGGTCGACCGAAACAGGGATTTTCGGTATACCCAAAATGTTCGGTGTATCGAACCACGGATTTTTGGTGTATCGAACCTAGATTTCGGTCTGTCGGTTTTGCCCTGGTCCTAGCATATATAAATGTGATTATAAAATGAAAGAAAATGGTTTTAAAAGGAGGATGAACATGTGTTAGTTGTGTTTTCCCCTTGTAAATGGCATGGAGGAATGTGGGACCCAAATAAGTGTATTTGGGAATGGTTTTGAGTTTGAAGACCTAATAAAGAATAAAAGTGGTTGGATGTGTGGCTTTTGAGTAAATATGGCCATGACACCCAATTTATGATTTCAAAGCATGGGTTTTCATGATTTTGAGTTGGGACCCCAGATGATGGTTAGGTGTTGCAGGGGAAGACATTATTGCAACCAAGAGAATGCAATGAAAATGGTTTTGAAAAGGAAAACTTAAAGAGTTTTGGAAATAAAACACTAACAATGTGTTGAGAAAACAAGGGGGTTGGTGTCGACAATGTGGTAGGAGTATGAGCCTTCAATGAAACCAATTGTCAGATACGACTATGGTTTCCGAGCTTGAGGTGGTGTAAGCTGAGCCGAGGTCCTTGAACCTAGTTGTTCGGGTCACCGACGATGTAGGTTGAGCCTAGGTCATTGAACCTAGTTGTTGGGGTCACCGATGGAACGTCAGATAATGATGTATCCCCATGCATATATGAAAGAGATTAAGGTCGATCGGTCATGGCGGTGGCATCCCACATGGGGAATTTCACCGTAGTAGTGAAGGGAGGTAGGGGAAATGAAGTCCTCGCCTACTGCTTGTGTGCCTGGTTACCCCTAATCAAGGTAACATCAATAAAGAAAAGTGGCAATGAAAAGGAAAAAATGTGATTTTGAGAAATCGAAAGAAATGCGGTTAGGCTAGGAATGGACTTATGAATGGTCCTATGATGTTGGAATAAAATAATGATTGTGTTTTAACCAGTTACCAGCCAGTATTTATGATTTTGGTTTTGAGCATGAAAGGCATTGTGTTTTAGGCTAGATCTGATTGAAAATGCGGTTTCTCAAGAAATGAGCTTTGAAAGGTTTTGGTCTCGGGATGAAATCCCAAGAAATAAAAAGAAAGATGAGTTTTGAGAAAGAATATGGTTTTGGAAACGTTTTCTAGATATTTTAAAAGAAAAAGGAAATGATGTTTTAAAATGAATTTTCAAAAAGGGAAATCTAGTTTTATAAACTAAAAGCTGTGTTTTTGGTAATGTTGCCGGATTTTGTTGCTTGTGTGTTTGGGGCATGTATTGGGTCACTTAGATGTCACTCACACGTGCTTTGTTTGGTTTTCAGGTGTAAATCTTGTGTAGTCGAGTTTCGGTGCTTGAGTTAGAGCTTCTAGGTGGACATCGTGTGACATCTGGGCTTGATTATCCACTTTTAATTATAAATCATGTAATTAATTGTAATAATGTATACATGGTTTATTAATTGATAATCTATTGTTTCTTGGATGTGTGAGCATTGGGTTGGATTGCAATGCTCATGTTTGTCATTTGGGACCAATGCGTGGTATGGTTTGGGGATGCACAGTTGCCTTGATTTGCACACTTATCTTTTCTTCTTTTTCTTTCCTTCTTTTTCTCTATATCTTTTCTCTCCCTTAGGAGCCACACCCTTTCACCCTCCCCTGTCTTCTTCTTCTTCCCCTCTTCCCACCCATGCCACCACAAGCCAGTGGCCCATGCCTGCCCGTCCCATTCGATCGGATGGATGGCTGGAGCCATGATGGAGGAGGAGATAAAGTGGATGGGAGATCGAGTGGAGGAAGAGGCCAGGAAGAGGGGGACTAACTGAGAGGAAGGGAAAGAGGAAGAACAACACACGCAGAAAGGAGGTGGTGGTTCACCAATGTCAACCAGTGGAGGAAGCTTCGTCTTGCAGGAGGAACTGACCGGAGTAGGGGGAGGCTAACCGGAACAGGTATGCGACCCCTCCTTTCCCTTTGTTCTGTGTTTATTTGAATATGAGTTAATTACATGAAAATGATGAAAAATGCATTTAAAATCATAAAAAAATAGGGAAATTGATGAGAATGAGTTGAATAGCATGGAAACATAGATATCATGCAATTAGGATGGAAATTGGTAAGGATATATGAGATTTTGGGATGAAGGCTACTATAGCCGTTTTTGAGTCTCATCCGTTTATGATTTTGAGGGGTCACCAAGCTTGTGACGGTGTAGGCTAAGCCTAGGTCATTGAACCTAGTTGTTCGGCTCACCGATAGTGTAGGCAGAGCCTAGGTCATTGAACATAGTTTTTCGGGTCACCGATGGGACGTTAGACAAAGACGTATCCCCATGCATACATGAAAGAGATTGAGGCCGGTTGGTCGAGGCAGTGGCATCCCGCAAGGGGAATTTCACCGCAGTAGTGCAAGGAGGTAGGGGAAATGTTGTCCTTGCCTACTACTTGTGTACCTAGTTACTCCTAATCAAGGTGACATCAATAAGGAAAAGTGGAAATGAATAAGAAAAGAATGTAATTTTGAGAAATGAAAAGAAATGTGGTTTGGCTAAGATTGGACATATGAATGTCCTAAAATCCTAGAATGAAATGATGATTGTGTTTTAACCAGTTCCCAGCTAGTGTTTGTGATTTTTGTTTTGAGCCCTATGAGGCATTGTGTTTTGAGCCCTATTAGGCTAGATCTGGTCGGAAATGCGGATTTCTTAGATTATCAGAAAGGTTTTGAAAAGGGTAAAAAGAAAGTAAAAATGGGTTTTTGGAAAAAGGAATGTGGTTTTGAAAACAAAATTCCAAATGTTTTAAAAAGAAAAGAGAAAGTGAATCTTGAGAAAGTACAGTGTCGGAACAAATTCCCAAAAGATTTCAAAGGAAAGGACAAGGATGTTTTAAATTGGATCTTCAAAAGAAAAACCAAGTATTATAAATTAAAAGTTGCAATTTTGGCATTTCGTTGGATTTTTGTTGTTTATTTGTTGGGGCGCCTATTAGGCAACTAAGATGTTACTCACGTGTGCTTGTTAGGTTTTTTAGTGAAAGTTATGTGTAATCGAGTTCCGATGCTGGAGTTGGAGCTTCTAGCCGTACATTGTTTCCAGGAGGTGAACCTTAGTTACAGTTATTTAATTTTACTGTAATTAGTGTAATTTTTCTTATGATATTATGATTTAGGTAACATGCCCGCGTTCCAGGCGTTACAGATAGTTTAGGATATCAACCTCAGTATAGTTTAGGTTATCAGCCTAAGTGATAGTTCAGGTTATCAACCTAAGTGATAGTATAGGATATCAGCCTAAGTTAATGTTTAGGTTATTAGACTTAGTGATAGATTAGGTTATCATCCTAAGTGATAGTTTTGTAAATAAGCCTAAGTGATAGTTTAAGTTGTCTGCCCAAGTGATATTTCAGGTTACCAGCCTATGTGGTAGTTTAGGATATCTGCCTATGTGATAGTTTAGGATATCAGCCTAAGGGATAGTTTAGGATATCCGTCGAAACGATAGTTTAGGTTATCAACCTACGTCATAGTTTAGGATATCAACCTAAGTGATAGATTAGGTTACCTGCCTAAGTGATAGCTTAGGATATCAGCCAAAGTGATAGTTTTGGATATCAGCCTAAGTGATAGCTTAAGTTATCAGCCTAAATGATAGTTTAGGATATCATCCTTAGTGATAGTTTAAGATATCATCCAAAGTGATAGTATAGGCTATCAACCCAAGTGATAGTTTAGGTCATCAGCCTAAGTGATAGTTTAGGATATCAGCCTAAGTGATAGTTTAGGATATCAGCCTAAATGTTTGTTTAGGTTATCAGCCTAAGTGATAGTTTAGGATATCTACCTAAGAGATAGTTTAGGATATCTGCCTAAGTGATAGCTTTAGTTATCAACGTTAGTGATATTCTAGGATATCATCCTTAGTGTTAGTTTAGGATATCAGTTTAGGTGATAGTTTAGTCTGTCAGCACATGTGATAGTTTAGGTTATCAGCCTAAGTGACATTTTAGGATATCTGCCTATGTGATTGTTTAGGTAACCAGCCTAAGTGATAGTTTAGGTTATCAGCCTAAGTGATAGTTTAGGGTATCAACCTAGTTGATAGTTTAGGTTATCAGCCTAAGTGATAGTTTTGGTAATCAACCTAAGTGACAGTTTATGATATCAGTCTAAGTGTTTGTTTAGCTTATTAGCCTAAGTGATAGTTTAGGATATCAACCTAAGCGATAGTTTAGGATATCAGCCTAAGTGATAGCTAAAGTTATCAGCCTAACTGGTAGTTTAGGATATCATCCTTACTGATAGTTTAGGATATCAGCCTATGTGATAGTGTAGTTTATTAGCCTATGTGATAGTTTAGGTTATCAGCCTAAGTGATATTTTAGGATATCAGCCTATGTGATTGTTTAGGTTATCAATCGAAGTGATAGTTTAGGTTATCAACCTAAGTGATAGTTTACGAAATCAACCTAGTTGATAGTTTAGGTCATCAACCTAAGTGATAGTTTAGGTTATCAGCCTAAGTGACAGTTTTGGTAATCTGCCTAAGTGATAGTTCTGGGTATCAACCTATGTGATTGTTTAGGTTTTCAACCAAAGTGATAGTATAGGTTATCAGCCTAATTGTTAGTTTAGGTTATCAACCAAGGTGATAGTTTAGGATATTAGCCTAAGCGATAATTTAAGATATCAGCCTATTTTATTGTTTAGGATATCAGCCTAATTGATAGTTTAGGATATCAGCCTAAGTTATTGTTTAGGTTATCTGCCTAAGTGATAGTTTCGGATATTAGCCTAAGTGATAGTTTAGGCTATCAACCTAAGTGATAGTTTAGGATATCTGTCTTAGTGATAGTTTAGGTTATCAGCCTAAGTGATAGTTTAAGATATCAGTCTAAGTGATAGTTTAGGATATCTGCTTAATTGATAGTTTAGGTTATCATCCTATGTGATAGTCTAGGATATCTACCTAACTGATAGATTACGTTATCAACCTAAGTGATAGTTTAGGATATCAACCTAAGCGATATTTTAGGATATCATCCAAACTGATAGCTTAGGATATCATCCTTAGTTATTGTGACCATGCTGGTGGAACCCCTGGGCGCGGTTCACCAAACCTTACTCTAGTGTGTGGAAACACACTAGGAGGTCTGATACAGTCACAGCGAAAATGGTGAATCAAGAGGAAGAGACAAGACTCGGAAACACCAAAGGGAAGACAAAAAGGATAAGGAAAGGAGTTGCCACCTAGTCTTTTAATGGAAAGATGAGGAAAACTAAAACAAACACAAGAAAGGTAGAAAGCAAACAAGATGCAAAGATGCATGTGTGATCCGTGCCTAATGGATAATGCAATATGAATGTGGGCCAAAGAAAGGGTAGGGATTCTGGTTACGCATGGGGAAGGGGTTAGGCACCCCCATACGCCCGAGAAAACTCTGTCTTTCATGGTTTCTTACTGTCTATGGTCTGCTAAATGTATGCTTGCTTATTCTATATGCTCATGCATGAATGTGACTGAAAACATGCCAAGTCAATGAGAAGTGAAATCAAAGGAAAAAGTTAATCCGAGGGTCGAATGTAGGCATTGTTAATGTCG
>JAMKQA010017973.1:0-17019 GCA_024699735.1 Posidonia australis | reverse complement strand
GGACAATGATATCAATCATATAATATTGATATGATAGTTAATCGAAAGAGATTCAAATCAGTATTGATTCAGATTGACGAGGAGGGACGATGAGGTTTCCTTAATTCATTGAAAAACTCTTATTCAGCCATTTGATTGACAAACAATGAAACCAATATTATTATGGTAGCAAAATGATCCAAATATTGACTCCTGGACTTGAGTAAGGTGTCTTTGGTTCATCAGTTTCCGATTATCTAAAGTTAAATTTATAATCCAAATTGCTAGTACTTATAAATTAAAATTTAACTATGAAATTTAAACATGAACGCTAGTATGTTGTTTAAACACGTCAGACACTTGAGTAGCTAGCCATTGAATTTGTGCATATCGGATTTGTAAAAAGTTTACAATCGCTTGGATTTTGGTTTACTACGAGCTGCAAATACTTCAAACAAACACATCCTGATCAACAGATTCGATTAGAAATCCAAAATCTGACAACCCACTTGATCATTAAATCCTTGCTTTTTCACAAAGTAAAAGAAAACAGAACTTACCATGCCAATTTAGAATCTCCCAGTACTCACAAGGCCAAATGTTGATGTTGTTGTTCTTTCTTTTCTTTTTTTTTAAATTATCACTGAAAGTAACATTTTGATGAGCCTAGATCATTAGAACCGTCGATGGGTTGGCCTTCTTCGGAGCTCAAAGAGATGGGTTGGCCTTCTTCCGTGCACTCATACTCCCATAGGCCGCAGCGCATCTCGTGCCGCAGCCGCCTTCCTCAATCAGGTGTTTTTCTCCTCTCCTTTTTAGTAGAACTCCACACTACCTGAGATTGCTCTGTTCTTAATAAATGATGTGCCACCAACCATCAGAGATGGTGCCTTCATGAGGTCCTCATCTGTAGGATTAGAAAAAACCTCGAGTCGAATTCCTGAGGATTGAGGAGGAACTTTTAGCTGATGTGAAGGTTTCTCGTCACTTGCATGAGCCATCTTCTGTGTTTTTTTAATCATTTTTTGTTTTTTTTTTTCCTTAGGGTTCATGTGGCCTTGTTGAAGGTTTAAGGCTTTAAGTGAGGACTCATCTCCCTGAAGAGTAGTTGATGACTCTTCTCAGGGGCTGCAGTTGATCTTCAAAAATTAGCAATCTTGTCATAGTAGAATTTCGTCGGTCTTGGTAGGTTTGACCAGCAAGTATCTTGTCCTCTATGATGTTCTGAATAATGAAATCTATTGTTTCAACCAATGTTTACCTCTATGTGATTTCTAGCATTGTTTATACATTTATTTTGAGAAAAAGGCGGGATGACTTTTATCGAATAATGAAAACCATCCAAGGAAATAATTTTTACCAGTGGTTTATAAGTAGTTTTTCTATTTGATGAAATGCTTCACTGTTCCTAATGGCTGGTTTATGAATAAGATCTATGACATAAATTATTTGGTGTTTCTTTAACTTCTTTTTAGCTATCACGGTGTGTTTTAAATTACTTGTCGTTCAGTTTTCATTGACAAATGACAAGCACAAACACCCATTTTTCATTTGCCAGTTGTTCCCACAACATGCTCTTCTTTGACCAAATTTCCTAATTTTGCATTACGGAAGACATGAGGGAGAAGAAAGATGATACGGTGCTTTGCTAACACCACCTTTCCGCATCAGCACCACCTAACAGGAAGAAAAGGATTTCCTTACTCTGCCCCATTGTTTGGGAGACTAGCATGTAGACTTTTATCCTTGAAAATGACGATAGGGGACGACCATGAGGAGCTTAAGGACTTCATGGATTACATGGAGAAGCTCAAGAACTACGAGCATGTTGGGGTTCCAAAGGATGCTGGTATGGACTCAGGTGACGGGTTTGATCTCGGCAGGATGAGGCGTTTGTTGCAGCGGCTGGGCAACCCACATCTTGACTTTAAGGTAGTGCACTGTTTAAAGTTCTGATCTCCCCCCTATTTAAGCTCTTCTTTGCACTCACAACATTATTATAGGTGGTAAGTCGTTAAAATCATTAAAGTTGATGAGATGATTTTGATTGAGGGTATACAATGCAGTTGATTCTGTTATGTGGGAAAATATCAGATCCACTATTTATAGAATGTGTCTGAGTAACTTTACTAATCTAAGGAAAATTGTTTAAGCTTCTCAACCACATAATGCTTATGCCTATTGATGCAATTTCAGGTTGCAATGATGGACTGAAATTTCATCTATCATGTGTAAATAAAGATTATATACTGGATTATCTAACAATATTATTTGGGAAGTTTCATAAAGCTTAAGCTGCTCTACCTATATAATCAAGGGAGAAATATAACTAAATGGTTGTAGCTCCATATTGATAATTATATATTATCCTTGATAAAAATCTGTTACTGGTTCAAATTTTCAGTTTATACCTTGTGACAAAGATAGTGAGATGTAATTCTCTAAAAGTCACATGCTATAGGTTTCACACTTCAATGCATTTTCTAATAATCAAATTTGGTTAGCCCTATACCTATATTCATTTTGTTTTAGAAAATTGTTTAGAATATCAAATTTAAATTTAAGGTAATAAGAAGTTGCTTGGCAAAACTGAATCTTATCAATATTTGTTTAGCATTTGCATCCATAAGCTAGTGTTGGAAGCCAAATCATTAGTCTTGCTAATTCAGTGTAAATGAGCAACTATATGTGATGAGAAATCATCTTTGGCATCAGTGAGGTGTGGATTTGCTCATTGATCATGCAAATCTGTAGTTATTTATTAAATTTGTATTTTTCTAGAGGATGAATTATGTTTTCCTCTTGTTTATTTGTTCAAAAATTACATGATTTTATTCTACAAGATTGCAAGCTTTGGTTCCTCACACAGTGACAGTATTGTAGGCAGTGCATATTGCAGGGACCAAGGGAAAGGGATCGACAGCAGCATTTCTTTCCACTATATTACAAGAAGAAGGTTACTCTGTTGGCTGCTATACAAGGTCCATAATGATCTATTGAGCATTATAATAAAGTGGGTGTCTTTGTTCTTTTTATTATTCATATGCGACAACACTGTATGGTGGCCTCTATGACATGAGGACCTTGAGATATCGACAATTATTACCATTAGATGTTGATGCTCATGTCATTCATTTGTATCATCAAGCAATTTGGAAACACCAGTTCTCTTATCTTGCCTTTTGCAGTCCACATCTTTTGACAATCCGAGAGCGTATTTCTGTTGGAAGACGTCAAGAACCTGTATCGGCCATGGTATTAACAAGTCAATTTCATAAAATCAAGGGTATTCTTGATCAGTCAATAGAACTGGAAAATGGAGCACTGACTCATTTTGAGGTACTGATTGCTTTATCTATCTTCACTTGTTACATATAAAGATAATGATTTAGTGATATACAAGGTTCTTTTAAACCTTCACAGGTGTTGAAAAATATTATTGAATCTTTGATGAAATGCATACAGAGATCTATATGCAAAAAAAAGAGGAATTTTTCTATTATTTGTTGATTCATCACACATTCCTCTCTTTTTTCTGCAGTATGTTATTTTCGTCTCTCATTGTTTCATATAACAATAACTTATGGTGTTCTCAACTAGAAATTACTTTTCTTTTTGTGGTTTCATTAACTGTCATGGAGATGATAAGGTGTGGACAACCGCACCATGTGGTCCAGCCTGATCACTGTCGATCACGTGATCTTTGGGCACTGTGATTCCTCAAAATCACACAGTCCACAGTGATGGTGTGGTCGATCGCACTTGATGTTTGGCAAGCTCTTCCACATGCTTTATGGTGGACTAGATGGATTAAGAGAAATCACCAGATATTTCAGGGAGCATGTAGTACTATTCTAGAATCTCGTGACAGAATCATTGCTACTATCATAGAGTGGTGCCCAGCTGTGGGGTTTCCTGAGGAGTCTGATGCTTTCATCAGGGGACTGGTTGCAGAGCTTCTTGATAGCTTAAATCTTCTTATTGTTTTTCATGATTTTTACTAATTGTACTGTTTTTGCTTTTGCTATTTCTTGGTTGTACTTTTTCTAAATGTTTTCAATAAAATCATATTTACCACTAAAAAAATCCTTTATAAATAGTACTTATACTCTCTAATTTGTCAGTTTCATCATATCATAGACACATAATGTATCCATCTCTCATTTTCTCCATGTCTTAAGTAATTAGCCTTTTTTGCTATTGTGACCGTGCCTCCGACGCTCGAGGAGTGGAGGGATCACAGCCATGCCGAGATGGCGAGGGCACGAGATGGGACGAGAAGAGAGAAATGGAGTCGCCACTGGTCTTTTAAGGGAAAGACAAGGAAAATCACAAATAATTCACTAAAAGTGAATGAATGAGACGTAAACGTGAAGGCCAGATGTCTACTAACCAGAGGATGGGTAAGGATTCCTATTACGCACGGAGAAGGTGTTACGCACCCCCGTACTCCCGAGAAACTCGATCTTTCTAGTCTGATTCGCTTGCTTGAGGTTGAATGAGTGTTTGTTATGCCTAGATTGTGTTCTAATCATGCTGATGTGAGTGCCAAGACAATACTGGATGGATGTGAAAGATGATGTGTAAAAATTATGGAGAAATCCACATGAATTGACAAAATCGCAAAAATCACAAGAGGAAAAAATACCCCGTGATAGGGTTAAATGTTGGCCCTCAGGCCTGTTACTGTACGTCCTTGGGCGATGAAATCCAAATCAAATCAGGAAAATATGAAAACATGGAATAAAGATAGCCAAATCGAATATCAGATGAAGGAATCCGAAGACAAACAGGAGAAAAACCACGGAAGAACGCATGAGATGCTAACTTATCCAAAAAGGAGGGACTAAAGTGCAAATACAGCAAAACAGTGCAAAAATACATGGAAATGTACCTAAATGGGTAAAAGATTCTAAGAAATGCTGTAGACAAAGGTTATGCGTGACTTGGTACAATGACAGATACATGTGCATGAATTGATGGTACAGGGGCAATTTGATCATTTTAGTGGTCAAATATGATAAATGCATGCATGGAAACAATGCATGGTCTAAGTAATGCCAAAATGTATGAAAAATGTTAAGAAAGAAGAAAACATGCAAAAGAAAAAGTCATGAAACAATAAAACAATGTAAAAACAATAAAGGATAAGTATAGAGACTAAAACGTAAAATTCACAAAAGAGATGAAAATCTGGTTTAAAAGTCATTCAGAAACTTCTATCCTAGTGTACAAATGATAGACCAAAGGACAATGTGACAATGGGATGTGAGAATTGTACTTAGATGATTTCTTGAAAATTCAGGGTCTAATTTGCAAAATTCCCAGAAAGAAAAATTTATGATCAAAAAAGTATTTAAATAGGTTTGTTTGGATGCCAAGATGTAAAATTTAATAAAAATATGACTATGTGATGCAACATGAGTAAAAAGTATATTTTTGTAATTTCTTGAAAATCTAGGGTCTATTGTGTAAAATTCCCACATATAGTGCAAATCAGACAAAAATATGTAATCAGATGTTCATTTACATTGAAAACAGGGTTTTTTGATGGAAACCTTATTCAAATGGTGATTTTATATGTACATGTGATCAATTGTTATGAAACATGTGAGAAATTGATTTTAAAATACAATAAAAACTATTCATTAATGATTTTAAAAACTTCAGGGATTCAGATGTAAATTTTCCTGTTCAGAAACATTATTGATTAAGCTCAGGGACTGATTTGTAAAATTTCAAGACCAAAATGTGATAAAAATCAAGTTTTTTACATTCTCAGTGTTATTATGGATATTTATAAGGTTTAAAATGCAAATTGTACAAAGAATCTTTTTTCAAAAACTCTGAGGATCAAAATGCAAAAGTTCAGGACTTAAATGAAAAGAAAACATGATTTCAGGGGTATAAATGTGATAAAACATGCATGAATAGGACTGAACTGTGATTAAAGTTTTAATAGGGCAAAATATGCAATATTCACAATGCAAATTTAAATTAAAAGAGTTTGTGGGCCAAACAGTAAATTCCTAGGACTTAATTGTAAGGAAAACATGAATGCAGGGATTAATTGTAAGAAAACATTTAGTTACAGAGCTTAACATGAAATTAAAATCTAACAGGGTAAAACATGTAATATTTACAACAATATAAAGAAATTAAAGAGTTATTTAAAATGCCAGGGACTTAAGCATAAAACTAAAGGACCTAAACGTAATAAAAAGGACTTAAAAGTAATAAAAAAGGACCTAGATGTAAGAAAGGAACTAAAAATAATGAAAATGGACTTGAATGCAATAAAAAAGGACCTACAAGTAATTCTAAGGACCTAACAGTAATTAAAATGAGGACCTAAATGTAATTATTAAAAACTTAAAATAAAATAATAATAAAAATCTAAATCCCTCCTATTCGAAGATCGCCGGCGCCAACTCCGGCGAGCTCCCAATGGCGGCGTAGCGGCGGGAAGGTATCGACGGTGGTCGGAGAAGCACGGGGGAGCCACGACGAGCTCCCTCGTGGCTGTGGGGTGGACTAGAGAGGCCTTCCTCACCTCGGGCTCCGGTGAGCGGCGGTCGACGCTAGAGAAGACGATGACGGAGGGAGCTGACGGCGATACGGAGCCTGAGTCGACGCAGTGAGCACCGGAGAGGCTTCGGGGTGATGCGACGAATGTTCCAAAGGTACTAGGAGGCTTCGTGAGCGACGGAGGTGTCCTCCCCGTCTCCCTGTCGAGGCGACGGCAGTGGTGGGTCGTTGAAGCATCGTGGCTGTTTATGCGACGGGATGAAGGCTCTCCGAAGTTCGTGGGAGCTCGAGGCTCGTCGGGGAAGCACGTGGAGGTCGTGTCGATGCTTGGAGGGCTCCGGAGATTCCACGGCGTCGCGACGGCGATCATCTGCGCAGAGCAGCAGCGACGGCGTCCTCGTGCGCAGGAGATTGGTGGGTTCCTTTTCTGAGTGAAGGGGACCCAAGGAAGATAAAGAGGATGATGGAGGGGAGGGAAGGCCCGCAAGGCCTCCTCTGGGCAAGGAGGTTTGAGACCTCGTCGGTGGTGGTGAACCCACCATCGGAGGAAGAGAAACGACGCACGGAGGGGAAATTGCCGACGATATCCCACCCAGCAGGCTCGGATGCTCAATGAAACTAAGGAAAAAAAAAACAATGCTCGTGCTAAGAGGGGAAGAGGTTACTTGAATGATGGTTGGACTATCTTCCGGTGAAGCTCGACGGCAGCGTTCCTCTGGACCGACGGTTCTGGTGGTGGTCCAGTGAGACTCTTGGGTTGCAAAGGTGATGGAGGGGGTGCTCTGGATATGATGGTAGTGGCTGGATGGTCTGGGGCTCGAATGAGGGTGCTCTCAGGTTCTATCCTCTCTCCAGCGATCTCTCTTTTTCTCCTCTCCGCTCTGTGATCCGGTCCTTTTCGTCATGGGTGGTTTCTCAAAGCTTTTAAGGGGTAGAAGGAGTGAGGGAGATCATGGGTGGGGCTGCGGTTGTAGTTTCGTGGGAAGGGGGAGTAGGGAGATCAAGTGGAGGAAGAAGAAGAAAGCACTATTCCTTTATTTTTCAGTGCCTAAGTCTCTAATTAAACTTTGTTTGGGTTGGGCCTGCGAGTGGGCTTTTGGTTTCTCTCTTCTTCTTCTTTTTTTGCTCTTTTTTTTTGTTTTGATTTTGTTTTAAGTTTTGATTTTGTTTTTGATTTTAATAATTTGCTTTGGTGATTTTAATTAAATTTTGATTTTGTGATTTTGAAATTTAATTATTTTTTAAAATTAAGGTTTTAGAGGTTTGAATAAGAGATTTTAAATTAATTTCTTTTGGGATTTAAAGTTTTTAGGTTTTTTCATTTTAAGGTTTTATGATTTAATTAATTAGTTTTAAATTAAGATTTTATGGATTTAACTATTTTAGGGGTTTTTAGGTTTTTTTTGGATTTTAATTAGAATTTTTAGTTTAAATTAAGGTTTTAGGTTTTAATTTAATTTTTAGATTTTAAACATGTTTTTAATTTAATTAGGGGTTTTTTTTTGGATTTTAATTAAAGTCTTGAGTTTGAATTAGGGTTTTTTAACTTAATTAAATGACTTTAGGGTTTTTTTTTAGTTTAATTTAAGTTTTCTTTGAAATTAAATAGATTAAAGTGGTTTAAAAATGGATTTTATTTGATTTTGACTTTAATTAGAGTTCTCACTTGATTAATTAGGATTTTAAGTGGATTTTGTTTGATTTTGATTTTAATTAGGGTTCTCATTTGATTAATTAGGACTTTAAGTAGATTTCGCTTGATTTTAATTTTAATTAGGGTTTTCATTTGATTAATTAGGATTTTAAGTGGATTTTATGTAACTTGGTTTTTAATTAGGGTTTTAATTAATTAATTAGAATTCTAAGTGGATTTTGGTGAATTTTGCTTATTTTGGTTTTAATTAGTGGTTTTTGCTTAGATTAAGTTTGAGTGGGTTTGTGTGGGCCTAATGGGTTTGTGTGGTCCCAAGTGGACTTATGTGGACCTAAGTGGGCTTATGTGGACCTAATGAGCTTGCGTGGGCCTAAGTAGGTCTGTCTAGGTTTAATGGGCTTGTGTTGACCTAATGGGCTTGTGTGGGCTTAAGTAGACTTAGGGTTCTGATAGAGTTAGGGTTTAGGAGTGATGGTTGCAACCAGAGGAACCTACCGTCAAGTAACTACAAAATCGAGGTGTCTACAGTTATATCACGTGGAAGGTCTTTTTTCTGATTATCATGCACTTGGCTTGCCCTTGTGTTCATAAAAAAAAAGAAGTTGAATGCAATTGAATGATCAATGGATTATTGAACCCTTGATATGATTTTTTTTTAAAGCAATAGGCTGAATTTTATTGAAAACCGAAAGAACGATACAAGAAGACAGGCTTATCAAGGAGATAAGCCAGAGAATCGGAAAAAAGGAAAGAAGCTAAACATGAGACACTAAGGAAAAGAAAGCAGTAAAAACAGTAGCCAAAAGGCAAATCAAATAGGCAGCAATCTCTCTATTCAGTCTCGAGCAGCAGCTGCATTTTCATCGATGACAATCAAAGATGGAATCCATTCCAGAAAAATTGAATGGTTCCTCTCTATCCATCAGACCCACCACAGTGCATGAGGGAGAGCAGGCCACAGTCTCATCGATCTTGCCATCTCCCTTTTGATGCCCACAAATCACACAAGTCTATCACGGAGCCAACCCGAATCTGATCCAAAGCCTCTCTATTCCAATCAAAGACCACCACCACCCACGGAACATTGTACAATCCCAAAGAAATTGCGTCAGTTCCTCAGTAGCTCCAAAGCAAAAGACACATCTACTAGCCATATGAAACCTGTGTCTCTGTAAAGCTGAATCTGTCAAGACCCCACCATGAAGAATTTTCTAAGCAAACACTGAATCTTTAACGGGGCTTTGTTGTTCCAAATTCACTTACGACTTTGCACCCTAACCCCTGCCCAAGTCATGATTGAGAATAGTGATTTGACTTTTGATATGATTTTCTCAGCGATAATACTGCAATATGTTTTCACAAATGTGTTCTTATTCCTGCTTTGCAAATAGCCTGCAATGTTAGGGGTGAATTATGTGTTGGTTAGACCATTGAGCAAAATCAAAATGTTCTTAACCTGAACTCATCGTATTTTCCATTATTGTTTGGAGGATTAACTTATGTGTTGATTTATAATGGTTCTAACTTTTGATAAGATAATGAGTAGCTCATGATTAAGATTAGAGAAATATTATTGTAATTCTGCATATTGAATTTTCTCTTTGAAGTAATATATTGTTGTTTATTTATTATCAACCACACACATTACATTGTGTGGATGAATACTTATCCATCCATTTATTGTTTGCTTTATTTTTTTTCCAGCTTGTGCGTTGGGTCCAATTCTATATCCTTGGGAACCAAAGAAGATTGGTTTAGTTCTAATTTGTTGGTCAACCGAAATTATGTCCCTGTAATTACAATGTGATGTTGTAATTAAAAAGGCAGCTACTATGATCTATGAGAAGTACTTGGTATATGTAGTTTGATTACAATAATAGCATAAATAGCAACAGAAACTTTTTCATTACCCTCTCACGCTTTTATCTCTTTCAGTAGCATTATTGTATATGACAGCCATAAGTTCATTTATCTGTCTTTATCAATGCTGTGGTTGACACAGGCCATTTATTTGTTGTCTATTTTATTGCTAAAACATTGCAGTCACAACATTTTCTTATTAGATTATGGATATAATTCTTTACAGATGTTTATACATGATATTAGATAACTCAACCTTTTGGGTTGGTCCTTTCCCAAATTTTGTGATTGAAGTTTTGACTTCTGACTTCTTTTTTTTCTATTTATGCTTCCACATGTGCACTTCTCCAAAATGTTCTTCAATTGGTTTTACTTGTTGGTGGTTTTTAATCAATATTTTGATGATTGCTTGTAGATTTTCACTGCTATAGCCTTTTCCCTATTTTCTCAAGAGAAGGTTGACATAGCAATTATTGAGGTAACCACTTGCTCCTGTTACTGCATTGTATTATTATTCTTGTTAGAGTTAATGGATCCTTATATGGATCTATTGGTTATTGATTTATTTGGTTCATTGTAGGTTAAGTATATGTTCTCCTATACATAGGAGATTGTAACACAGAATTGTCTTTTTAGTTAACATGGTATCAAGAGTTAGGATTTTTTTTCTATGGGAAAAAAATAAAGAGAACACAGCCACCACCCTCCTCTCTTGTTACTGTGCTTCGTTGACTAGACAGGCCTTTCTGGCACCATGTAGTCGGCCTGCTAGCCCTCTCCGATGCTCTATTGCTCTTCTCTAACCTCCGGCAACCTCTCCTGTACCGGTGCTGCCTACCCCTTCCAACCCTTAGCTACCGCTGTTCGTATCTCTAGCTGCCTCCATCTGTGGCCCCAGCCCTTCCACCGACTTGGCCAGGAACATCCGGCAGCTCCTGTAGCCTTTCTGCCGATAGATCTCACTGGATCTACTGTTCTCAGCTCCTCTTCACCCTTTTCCCATGTGGTAAGGAGCCAGTCTGTGCTCTATATGCCCTTGTTTGGGTTCTGTCTGCCTGCCTATCCATCTTGAAGCATCCAATCTGGTGGTGCTCCTGTTTCCTGCTGAAATCATCGTTTTTTTGTGTCAATTCCTGCCTGTTCAGACCTCTTTTGTGCTGCCATGGCCTCCTCTTCATCCTCCAATGCTTCAAACTTGTGGTTACATAATTTTGATAGCACATCCATCTGGTTAAATGGACAAAACTGCCTCTTATGGGCTCAATCTCTTCAAGTTTTCCTTGAAGCACATAGAGAGATCAGATAGCATGCCCCTGATATTAAAGACCCAGCCTATGAGGAGTGGTTTGCAAGCAATTGTGCTGTGATTTCTCAGCTGATTAATAGCATGGAGGAAAAGTGGCTTGAGGTGTGATGATGTTGACTCCTGCAAAGAAAATATACGACACCCTGAAGCAAACCTATGGACATAAAAAAAAAAAGTGTCTAGAATTGCAGAACTCTATGAACAATTATTCACCATACAACAAGGTGATTAGTTTGTTCAAGAGTTATATACTTCCATTCAGCCCCTATTGGATGAGTTGGAGATATATAAACCACTTGTGGTTGTGATTGCGGTTGTGGCTGAAGACGTGCTTGAGGGGGAGGTTGTGGATCTGGCCAGGAAGTGCAACTATTGTGGACACACAAATCACATGTTAGAAAAGTGCACGGAAAAATTTAGGAAACCTGAGTGAGCTCAACAAGTTTCAGTGGATGATTCTTCTAGTACTATAACTATCATTACCGCAGACATGATTTCTATCTCTCAGGCAGAACATACACGTCTCCATCAGGATACTTTGCCTCCTCTGACTACTGCTACTGCCTCCTAGGTAGTTACCTCATGCTAGTGCTTTTTTAAGTTTCAAAAGACAATTCTTAGATAATAGACATGGGTGCGTCTAGCCATATGAATGGTATCTATGACCTTTTTACTACCTTTTCACTTACATCACCTATTCTATCTATTAAGATTGTTAATGGCATCCTTTGTCTAGTTGGGGGTGAAGGAGTGGTACATGCCACTTCTAAACTTCCATTGGACAACATTCTTTATGTATCCAAATTTCCTATAAATCTTTTATTTGTCAATGCTATAACCAAAGCTTTACATTGTTTTGTAATCTTCTATCTTTATCATTGTACCTTTGAGGACCTGAAGACTCGGAAGATAATTGATTTGGGCCTTAAATGTCCTCAAGCCTTATTATCTGCTGTTGATGCACCAAAGCCATCCCTTTTGTGACATTACTAGTTGGGTTAACCCTCTTTGAAAAAACTTCAACAAGTATTGCTATGGATGTCTCTAGAGTCCTTTGATTGTGAGTCTTGTCAACTAGATAAGCATCATCGTGCTACTTACCGACGTTAGTCTAGTCTAGTGAGTTAGTCACTTTAAGTTAATCATGTAGATGTTTAGGTCCTAGTCGTATATTGTCTGTTAGGTTATCGTTATTATATGGTTTTTATTAATGATTTTTCTAGAGTTTGTTGAGTTTATTCGCTCAAGGACAGGAAGCAAGTCTCTAATGTTGTAAAACATTTCTTTGTTGAATTAAAACCTAGTTTTCTACTGTCATTTGTAGTTTTTGCACAAATAATGCACTAGAGTTTGTTCAACTTGATATTACTTCTTTTTGTGCATTTATGGGAATGATTCATCAATCATCAGACTTCTTATCCATACACTTCTCAATAGAATGGTATGACAAAAAGGAAACACAAACATCTTTTTGAATGGTCCTTATTAATTAGATGTCGTTTGATGCTTTATTTGTGGGGATTCCACTGAAAAGGCTTTCTTCTAATCATCAATTGTTTGTCTTCCTCCTAGGTTGTTTGGATGTATGTGTTTTGTTCAAACCCAGATCTTGGTAAACTCGCACCACGATCCATTAAATGTGTCTTTTAGGGTATTTGAGGACTCAAAATGGGTACTATTGTTACAATGATTTCACTAAGTGGCTTTTCACGTGTGTTGATGTTACCTTCTTTGAGAACACTCCTTATTTTGGAGATTTTTTCCCTTCAAGTGAGAAAGTGTCTATTCTGGTTGAGCAACACAACTTAACTCTATGACTCCACTTACTATTAGTGTTCCTCCCATTCATCCTTACTAGTGTACCATCGACACTATTGAACTCCATCACCACCTCAACAACAAACAGACCCTTCTTCCACATCTACAGGTCTAAGTCTCACCAATCTTGACCTTCCTATTGCCCTACGACGAGGTAAAAGGTGTACCACTACTCACCTTATTTCTAATTTTGTTTCTTATTATCATATACACCTATAGTTCTGTCATTTTACCCTTTCTATTTTATCTGAGTTTGTACCTAGGAACTATCTTGAAGCTATGCAGTTTCCTCAATGGAAGGTGGCTATAATTGAGGAATGGACGCCGTCGTCTCTTGGGGTACTTGGTCTTTGGTGGATAGACTATCTAATGCTACTATGGTGGTTGACTATCGATGGGTTTTTACCATCAAATACAAGGCTGATGGTGTTGTTGATAGATACAATGCATACTTAGTTACCAAAGGTTTTACTTAAATATAAGGTGTCGACTATGATGCAACCTTTTCTTTTGTGGCTCAAATGAATTCTATTAAAGTGTTGTTGTCTATATCAATCAATTAATATCAACTGGAAACTTCATCAACTTGATGTCAAAAATGCTTTCTTGTATAGTATTCTAATTGAACAAGTGCTTATAGAGTAACTTCTAGGATATACTATTCAGAAGGAGAATACAATATGTCAATTAAATGAGACAATATATGATCTCAAACAAAGTTCTAGAGCTTGGTTTGAGAAATTCAGTAGTACTCTAACTGAAGTAGGGTTTAAAAGATATACTGTAGATCATTCTATGTTTGTTAGACAATGCATCAGTGGTAGTGTGATCCTTGCAATTTATGTGGATGATATTGTTATGACAAGCAATGATTTGGCATGTATTTTGGAGATTAAAGAATATCTCAAGAACATTTTTGTGCTCAAAGATATAGGGAAAAAATCGGATTCTATTGTCTCATAGGAGGTATGCCTTAGATCTTCTTTAGGAGATAAGACTTCTTGGATGCAAACTTGAAAAAAAACTCAATTGATTTGGCTCTAAACTTTTGGGATGAAACAACAAAAGTCTTTAAGGATGTTGGATACCTAACCATCACTCATGCTGTAAAGGGGCCTCACGAGTATTGGCTTATGTTAGAGGTACACCTGGAAAAGGTTTGTTATTCCGAAAGTATGGACACTTGGATGTGGTTGCTTATTGATATGCTATGTGGGAAGAAACTTCATCATTTAGAGAAGTAGAAACAAAGTGTGGTGTCAAGATCAAGTACAAAAGCTGAGTACAGATTTATGACACAAATAATTTGTGAGATGATGTGGGTTAAGTTCTTTTTGACTGAACTAAATTTTTCCTGTGAATCTCTCAATGCAAATGCACTACGATAATCAAGTAGTAATCTTCATAGCCAATAATTCAACTTTTCATGAAATAACCAAGCATATAGAAGTTGATTGTTACTATGTGAAAAAATAGTGATATACGGACTCGTCTCCATTTCCTTATATACTCTCATAACAATTGGTGGATATCTTTACGAAGGAGTTATCATTAAGTATATTTGAAAAACTTTGTAACAAGTTGGAGACGATGAATATATATACTCCAGTTTGAGGAGGAGTGTTAATAAATCCTTATGTGTATCTATAGATTATCCATTTATTTGGTTTCTTATAGATTAAGTATATGTTATCCAATATATAGGAGATTGTAATCCTTTGTTAGGCATAAAATACATAATTCTCTTGCTAGTTAACACTTCTATTTCTCTTTGGCCACATGTTTCTGTGCTTCACCTTGTAGTCTGCCATTGAGCTCTCTCATCTGCCTTCCATATCATTGTTTGAATATCCTTGCAATAACTTCTTCTTCTTTTACCTTTTTGGTATCAATAAATAGCTACTAATGCACATTGGGAGGATATAATAACATTTTGTGATAGGCTTTAGCTGTATTATGAGCTCTTCTTTCTGGAATTAACATTAACACGACTTAAAATGCTTCCATCTTCTATCTACTGTCAGGCTGGACTTGGTGGAGCACGTGATGCAACAAATGTTTTAACCAGCACAGAGCTAGCTGCAGGAGTGATAACAACAATAGGCAAGGAACATTTGGCTGCACTTGGAGGTTCTTTAGAAAGCATTGCAATGGCAAAGGCTGGGATCATCAAACAAGGCTGTGCAGTTGTGTATCTCTTCCTGTTCAATTCTATCACATAATGTGCCTAATACTCACAGATACTTGTGGTGGTTCTGTCCATTTTGTTTCTGATGCTGTGATTCTGCATATATCTGACTAACATATTCTACACATACTGTATAATTTATTTAACTTCCTTGCTACATGCAACTATTTGAAATTTGCAAGAGTCGATGTTTCAGTGGTTCTTAATTTTACAAAATGTTATACTGTCTGTTTTATTTTTTAAATTCTTGTCATTTGATTTGTACTTCAGTTGGTGATTGGTGGCCCATTTGAACATCACATAGAAGTTATCTTGCGTCATAAAGCATCGTCAATGAGTTCACCTGTAGTATCTGCAAGTGATCCTGGAATTAAATGCTGCATAAGGAGTTATGGGAAGTCAGATAACAGACCCTATCAATCTTGTGATATACTTGTTAATATCGAGAAGGATTTATCATTGGTATGGGTTTGACATGGCCTTTCCTTAATTGATTGTTTACATGAATGTTGCAGGAGGCAAAATTATTCTCTTTGATTATGTTAAATATTTTTTTACTCTCACAGTCCATTGAACTATCTGACGTGAAACTGCACATGCTTGGAAATCATCAGCTACAGAATGCTGTCACTGCTACATGCACAGCTCTGTGTCTTTGTAACCAAGGTAGCTAATTGTGACTGATTTTCATTTTTTATGTTTTGAATTTAATAGTTTTACAGATATGGCTTATATGTTGACCATTAAGTTTGTCATATACAGTGTTTATACAATCTTGGTACGCAGACAATAGCATATCCCAAACATCATGCAATGTTCTTTATTTTTTTAATATAATAAGACCATGGATGCACATAGATGGTACTGATATTATCAAACCATATACTGATATCATCAGTATTTGTAAACTAGTATTTTTATATGTCGGAGCAGATATCAATATTTATCAGTGAATACAATGGCATCTGTTGGTGTTATGTGGGTAAATGGATCCTTATACGGATCTTGAATCCTATATATATATACATTTGTTCTCTTAATTCCTTAATACGATATATACAATTCTCTTCAAGTTGGTACCAGAGCTAGGGCACCGTTCCTGGCCCGAGACCAACGTCGTCCACCACCGTCCGCTGCCGACCACTGTTCGTCGTTTCCACGCGATCGGCTGACAGGGACCCGCGATCCAGGCACGGATCGCCGACCCAAGATCGACGACGTTCGGAGATAGGGAGGGGACTGATATCGACGTTCGGCGACCCTGAATCGCCGCATCGCCGCCGCTACTGCTCCAGCCATCTGCCGACGAACGCGTGCGCGCGGGAGGCTCCGTCGCACGCCTGTCGATGATGAGCGCGGCGGTGGAGGGCACCATGCAGACCTGAGCCTGGCGGTTCTGGACGGTTAGCTTCACCGTCACGCGGAGAAGCTTCTCGAAGATGTTGTTCCAGGCCTTGGGCTTCTTCTCAGCCTTCTTCTCCTCCATAGCAGAAGAAGGTTTCTTTTCTGCGGGCTTCTTCTCCGTCTTGGGCGCCATTGCACGCCTGTTCTAGGTCAGCTAGAGTGCTGGCCTTAGTTGTAGAAGGTGGCTGCTGAAACCATCTGATTTGCGGGAGGTAGATATTCATGGCTTTTAAGGACTCGGTGATTCGTCTCCTATCGGGACCATCTGTGAAGCTTAATGAG
>JAMKQA010017972.1:0-17164 GCA_024699735.1 Posidonia australis | reverse complement strand
TGTGTGAGGCTACTAGCCCTTGAGCACAAGGTCCACAAGTCATTACACTTGCATTTCTTTCACTTTTAAAGCATATTTTTCAAGTTTTGCAAAGGATTTTACATGGCATGATTTTCTGGAATGCATTCATATGTGACTTTGCACTGCATAGATTTCTGTATTATCTTTGGCACATCTTTCTGGTCCACACAGGAGCACATAGGTGGCGCACCAGATTGGAGCACCAGTCTGGTGCACCAAGCAGGCACATCAGCCTGTTTATCAGTAGCACACATCAACTTTTGCATTGCTTTCTAGCATGATTTTTATTTCGATTTGTTTCTGGGTTTTTTTGGTTTTCTTCCATGATATATCGGGAGGACACAACTCTGTTTTTAGCCATTTCCATGCATGTTAGATTGCATTTGGCATATAGCAAAGCAAGGATGATAAATCACTCAAAATACTTAGATCCTTGATCTTATTCATGCAATATCTTTGCATTGACGCTTGACCCAATTTATGAGCGATATTTCTGAGTATTAGGACACACCTTGCACTCCATGCACCCTATTTTAGCATAAGACACCACTCACATAGCATGGCATGGCATATCGCCCTCGAGCGTATAGTAAAGGCTGAAAAGCTGACATTTCATATAAGCAAATGAGAAACCTATAAAAGACTGATTTATCGGGCACACGAGGGTGCCTAATACCTTCCTCGTGCGTACCAGGGATCCTTACCCATTTCTGGTTTACAAAGACTTTTTCCATTGGTTTTCTATATGCATGATTTGAATGATTCTTTTATGGTTTTCCTTGTCTTCCATTTTAATAGACTAGGTGGCGACTCCTGCATTGCATTTTTATTTTATTTTTGCTGTGACTTTGCCGACCCTCGCGTATTTGGCCTTTCGCGCTAAGTCCCGAGGCTGTCGTCGGCATGGTTACAGACTCATTACTGCTCGCTGTGACAGCAGCCTTGTAGGTGTAGACGTGAGACCTACAAAACACACTTAAACCACTTATTAAGGGTGAAGTTCACGTCAAAGATACTACAATCTAGAGTCTCGGCCACAACAACCACTACTTCTAGTAGAACAACCACACCAATGGTAAGGACTACTCGGGAGTCAAACTCAAATGGATCTCCAAACTAAAGCAACTCCCAGCAAGAGTGTCCGAACCAACACGAGCTGTTCCTCCTCCCTAGTAAACCTCTCCGATGTGCCACTATCCCGAAGATACTTCTGCTAGATCCATGAGAATAGTTACACCCAAATCAAGAAATAGTCACCTAGAGAAAACACGTGGGATCACACCCACCAGCTCGACCAGCGACGCCACCATACGAGATGGGCACCCAACTCCACTTGACTCACCCCATCTCCATCGCAGATAACCCAAAAGTAAACATAAGAGAAAAAAGATCTCCACAAGTCCAATAGCACTATGTCATTCAACCCACAAACAAACAAGAAAATCAACAACAGGACACTCAAAGGAAGCACTGGAGAAAAATCTCCACTGCCTAAATGGCACAAAGCCATCTGAGCCACAACCAACTAAGACAATTGCATATCCCAACAAGATACCCCACACACACAACAAACAACACATTGGGCAATGCCACTCCATGGGCAAGCCGCAAACAACAAGTGCGACACAACCACACAACACCAATGCATGACTCCGCGTGCACCACCCCTTGCAGATACCTCCTCCTTAGACAGAGCATTTGGAAGAAGCAACACAGACTTAGGGGAACTCACCAAAGCCACTCCAAAACAAAAACACACTCCTGGAAACCCACCGAGTTACCTAGGGACCACAACAGATAGCTGGGGACCCATCGAGTCACCCAAAGACCACAACAGACATCTGAAGACCCACCGAGTCAACTAGGGACCACATGAGGATGGAACTCAAAGCATCCCCTGCATCCACCACAAAGACAACAACAACCACACATTCAGGAAGCCTCACACTTCACCCAGATGCGACAACAGGAGGACGGCGCTACAGACATCCACCCACACCGACACCAACAACCTAGATAGACGATCGACAATGACCACAGACTACCAACAACAACAAACACCAGAAAGAATAGACAGCAAACAAACAAACAGGCAAACAACAACAACAAACAAACAAACAAGAAGCAACAACAACTATGAAGGGTACACCAAAGGCAGACAACTACTGCACCCTACCCTCCATAGCAAAACACCAAATTGCCCAGCACTAGGTGGTGGCTAACTCCCTTAAAGGTAACACGTCCTCTGGTCAATAGATGGAGGTCGCCTAATCCCCCTCAAAGGAACAAGGCACCTCCTTAGCAAGTGCCTTGCCTCCACGCAGGTGTAGCACACCAAGCAGACCAGCACCCATAGCAGATGTGAACAACCTATGGGCAACCCGACTCGTCTAATCGTTCGCACCACAGGGTCTCCTACCCTGCTAGTCAGCACAAAGTCTTGCCCAAAAAACAACTGCCGCCACACCCACGAGCAACACAATGCTTAATCCACGCAAAACGAGTGGACAACACCACACCACACCCCACGAAGTTGAGGAAATTCTAGCGAACCGCTCCATAGGAGCGAACGTCGCTTCACACTTTGCTCCCAACGGCTATCTTCCAAGCAACTCTACCAAATCAGTGATCACAAGATATCCAACCAATGAATCCTTCCAACAAGGAGTTGATGTCCTTCTCCAATCGGGAATACAGACCGTCACTCCCAGATTTCTCGTGGTCCCTCACATACAATCCTCGCCGAACAATAGCCAGAGCCAAAGACAATCCTCAACATTGTAAGCAAGGAAAATCAAGAAAATCAAGGTACAGGAATGCATGATATGCAATTCTACGGAGTCACCCTACCAGACATCCTTAGGCTAATGCCCCTAGGTGGACCTAAGCTCTGATACCAATTGTAACGACCCCCCAAGTTGCTACCACTAAACCTAGCTACAAATTTCATTTAATTATTTGTTTTATCTTTATTATTAACTAACAATTATACTAATGATGTAGCTAGGGCTAAGTACTCTCAATAAGAAATAAAACTAATAAACAACAAAAATAAACTAAACTAACACTCACATGGATCCCTGATGTGTGGTGGCGTGACTCCTCCTATATGCACTAGCAACCAATAGCTACTATCCTGCACCTTCCAAAAGATACAAAACAAAGCACATGTGAGGGACCACTCGATGGTCACCCAGCACGCACCCCACCAACAACTCGGCAACCTATGCCGAGGGCAACCAAGCACAGGCATCACACGTGGACGTCAACAAACCAAAAGGGCAATCTACTGACGCCAAGCACACAATTACTAGCATCCCTCTCCGATGCCGCAACACCAAACCAGGCAGTCTACCACTGCCTAGTTGGCCACAGAAACACAAAGCCATGCCTTTAAAACCATTCTTTTCTTTTCCTATGCAAAACCATGTGCATGTACTTTTAAAACCTTTTATGCATGCCCGAGAAAGCTACTCTCGCCATCTCAAGCCCAAAACAACACCAAATGCATAACTACAGAGACTCTGCTTTGTACAACAAGGTCCCCTCTAGACCTAAACACAACACCAAGCCACGGAGCCATTGCTCCCAAACACTGTGCCTCAATAAGCACCAAAACCACTGCCTCCAATAGGCTTAGAGCCTGATTTTCCAAACTAGGACTCTACACAAACACAAGCACAAATAGTGTGTCGAACGACCTAGTGCCAAGCTGACAACACTGGCCACAAGCAAACCATTGTGGAGGGACCACGGCGTTCTGCACTGCCACGGTGACAGCCACCCTGTGCAGGAGCGTTCACCGTCCTGCGATTCTCCCACTTTGGAGAACCCTCAAAGAGCCAACCCCTCCCTGAGAACACTATCCTATCTCTCAAGACACTACCAGCTACGGGGCACGCGTCCCACCCGCACTGGCCACCACAGGGTACGCCTCCTCACGGTGCCCTCCACATAGTGCTCAGGAAGGAGTCTCATACCTCCACACCCTACAACACTCGAGCCTCAGTGCTCACAGCAACAGTAGGAGTATCATACGTCCCCGTCGTACCACGAAACACCTCAACCCGTGGACCACAATCCTAGCCTCAAAACGACAGTCAAAGAGTATCATACCTCCAAGACCCGACAAATCTCAGCCTCAGGTATCTCGACCCCCAATGCAAACAGAAAATACCAGAAAACTCTTTCCAAAACCATTTTCAAATCTGTACTTTTCTCTTTCCAAAACTCTCCTTTGGAAAACCTTTTCAAAATCATTAAATATCCTTCAAAATTAAAGCAACATTGTGCCCAACAACGACACGGAAACCAAAGGTCAAGAAACCACAAACAAAACACAGCCTCGACAACTCTCCTGTTAGGCCTAGGCAAAAGCACCTTGGGAGCGTCTAGGTCCACGAGCACTATGCTCAACCTACGACCACAACCCAAGAAAACACCAACAAAGCATTCTCTGAGTGTCAAATCCACCCAGAAGACACCACAACAAAGCAAACACAACTAGAACTCCTCGCTTTGGCACCAATTGTAAGACACCTACTGGCTCGTGTCCCTCGGGGCCACAACCAGATCGGCCTAGACACCCAGGACAGTGCCACTGAATACTCCATTCAATGCACTGCACGTAAAACCACACAAACCACACAAACCCTAGACCTAGGGACACTATTATTATCCCTAAAGTCCAGTCTAAACCAACTAGGGAAAGAATCTATTATTTCTAAATCATTTCATCTTTTATTCTACCCACACCCTAAGTGGAATCTTGCTAATTAATTTTAGGCAAATCCTACAATTATTCTAATGGTTATCCTAATCATTTATTCCATTAAAGCCTCGGAAAACACCCCAGAAACCCTAGCCAACCCATGCATCTGGGCCGTGCGACTGGCCCACACCCCAGGCAATCTTGTCTGAGTTCCAACAGAGCCTAGACCAAGGGCCAAAACCGCTGTCGGACCAGCACATGTGGTCCACGTAATCTGCCTGCGTTCCTAGTTTTCTGTCAGAATTCAGACAGCCTGAGATAGGGGACCTTAATTTTGCCTAAAGTGGGAACCACGATCGGACCCACCAAACAACCATCGAAAATTACACCCCAAAAATATATTGTAGACCTTCGATTCTACCTCAAAACCCAACAAACAAAACAAAAATCCACTCACCACACAACGAGATATGAATTTCCAAGCACAGAGAGGTCAAAAAGACCAAAATCCAACAACCACCATAAATGGTTATAAATGCCACAATAAATCTCCAAAAATGCCTAAACATAATCCAAGCATCCACAAACATGCAATTCACACTATCATGCACCTAGACATCAAATTGGAAATTAAAAGAAAACCTAAGGGATGCGTACCTCCACCGAAGACGCGGCGGCGACGAACGGTGAAACAGCGGTGCGCCTCCCTCCTCCCAGCCTCGAGCACCTCCTTTCCTCCTCCTCCCTGCGATGGTGGCATGGCAATGGTAGGCTTGGCGGTGGCGGCTCCTCCCCCTCTCAGCCCTCTCTCGAGCATCTCTCTCTCTCTCCAAAAACTCTCCCTCATCTCTCCCCCCTCTTTGATCTCCACCTCTCATCTCCCTCTCTCGTCCCCCTCTCTCTGATCTCCCTCTTCCTCATCTCTCTTGCGTATCACGGAAGAAGAAGGAGAAGAAGAAGAAGAAGAAGAAGAAGAAGAAGAAGAAGAAGAAGAAGAAGAAGAAGAAGAAGAAGAAGAAGAAGAAGTAGAGGAAGAGGCACGTGGGGTGAGTGGAAGGAGAGAGAAAAAGAAGATAGAGAAAAAGAGGAAAGAAAAGAAAAGAAAGAAAGAGAGAAAGAAATCCACAGCACGAGACTCAACCACGCGACTTCCCATTCCGCATGAGTCGTGCCACTAGGGGCCCCCCACCACACCTCCACGGCCCTGGTAAACCCACAAAACTCCTATGAGGGCCTGCACAGCAGCCAAACCACACCACACCAAAAGGCCAGAAACCCACAATCCAAGTGTCAGACACTACTGAGAACGTGTCTCACATTAGCCATTGGGACCCCCTAAAGCCTAACACGCCTGAATTTTACCTTAATTATCCAGCCAAAGCACCCCCTCTAAAACTTAGGTCATTACATCAATGGGTGCATCGACCTTTGCAACCCTTCTTCTCCCTTTTCTTCTTCCTCCTCCATCTCCTTGAGCCCTTCTCTCTTCCTCATTCCTCCTTCCTCCTTCCTCCTTCCTCCTCCTCCTTCTACTAGAGATAGAGAGAGAGAGAGAGGACTGAGAGTTGACGTTGAAGTAGTGGGTGCGAGGATGCAAGGATCTCTGTGACACCTAGGGCCTGAATTATCCATTTTAATTGTAAACCATGTAATTAATTGTAATATTGTATAAATGGTTTATTAATGGATAATTTGTTGTTTCTTGTGAGCGTGAGAGTTTGGTTGGCTTTTCATGCACCTATTTGTGATTTGGGACCAATGTGGAGTCCGATTTGGAGATGCATAATCGCCTCAGGTTGTGTGCTAGTCTTTTCTCCTTTCTTTGTTCTCCTCTCTCTCTCTCTCACGGGCACTCCCCATCTTCATCTTCTTATTCTTCTTCCCCAAATCCATGCCACCACCAATGGCAGCCCATGCTTCCCTGTCCCTTCTGACGTGATGGGCGGCCGACACAATGCGGGGAGGAGCAGATATAGAGGGGTGGAGGCAAGTGGAAGAGGAACCGGAGTCAAGAGAGAGAGAGAGAGAGAGAAGGAGAGGAGGAGTGGTGCGTGAGCCAGAGGAGGGAGTGCCTTGTCCGCGTGGTTCGCCAGCAGAGAAGGCTTTGTCGGGGTGAGGAGAGGTTCACCAGAGAGCGAAGGAGGTCACTGGAGTGCCTCCTGAGGTACGCAACCCTCTTTCTCTCTCATTTCCACATTTTCAGTTTGACATGATAAATGCATGAAAATGAGAATAAATGCATGTAAAATCGTATAAAAATAGTAGAATGGATGAGAATGCGATGAATAACATGAGTGTGTAGAGATCAAGAGGTGAGGATGAAATTTGGTGGAATTATGCAAGTTTTTAGTATGCTTGCTACAGTAGTTTCATACGAGCTTCACCCCTTTGTGGTTTTCGTATGGATTGCATGATGAATGGATTCATGAATGGTTTGAGGGGTTTTGAAGTAGACTCAAGGGTCTACACCCTGTCATTTATCCATGATTTATGATGCATGGTTGAGAAGTCCGTCGGGGACTCCCATTTCTGGTGAAATTTGTAGGCTGAAACAGGGGAAGTGTTCTGGACATGGGCAATTCGGCATGCCAAATTGGGTTCGGCATATCGAATTCCTATTAGATTAAGCTAGAATACTTGGTTTTGGTAGACCGAAATCACCCAGTCTATCGAAATAAGGAGTTTCGATATACCGAAAATGTTCGGTCTACCAATTTTGCCCTGGTCTTGATATATATAAATGTGAATAGAAAATGGAAATAAAAGGTTTTAAATGGACAATGAACATGTGTTAATGGTGTTTTCCCCATGCAAATGTCATGGAGGAATATGGAACCCAAATAAGTAAATTTAGGAATGGTTTTGGGTTTGAAACCCTAAGAAAGAATAGAAGTGATTGAATGTGTGGTTTTTTTTTTGACATGAGACCCAATTTATGATTTTAAAGTATGGTTTTTCTTGATTTGAGTTGGAACCCTAGTAGTGGGTCATGTGTTGCATGGAAAAGATTCCAGCAACAAAAACAATGGAATGGAAATGGTTTTAAAAGGAAAAACTCAAGAGTTTTGAAAATAAAACACTAATAATGTATTGTGGAATCATGAGGGTTGGTGTCGACAATGTGGTAGGAGAATGACACTCCAAAGAAACTAATTGTCAGATACAATCGTGGTTGCTAGCGTGGGGCCATGAGTGGATGGTGTTGACAAATTGTAAAACATCAATTGTCAAACACGATCGTAGTCACCAATGTTTGTGACGGTGTAGGCTGAGCCTAGGTTATTGAACCTAGTTATTCAGGTCACTGATGGGACATCAGATAAAGATGTATCCAAATGCATATATGAAAAGAATTGAGGTCGGTTGGCCAGGGCGGTGTCCTCTTGCATGGGGAATTTCACTGCGGCAGTGCAGGGAGGTAGGGGAAATGGTGTCCTCACCTACTACTTGTGTGCCTGGTTACCCCTGATCAAGGTAACATCAATAAAGAAAAGTGGAATTGAATACGAAAAGTGTGTGGTTTTGTGGAAAAGAAAGGAATGTGGTTGGCTAGGATTGGACTTACGAATGGTCCTAAAATCCTAGAATCAAATAAGAAATGTATTTTAGCCAATTACCAGCCAGTATTTGTGATTTTGGTTTTGAGTCCTGTGAGGCATTGTGTTTTTGGGCTGAACCTGGTCGAGAAAGTGGTTTTCTCGAGATATGAGTTTTGGAAATGGTTTTGGTTTTGGGAGGAAACCCCAAGCATTGAAAAGAAAGATGAGTTTTGGGAAAGACTATGGTTTTAGAAACAAATTCCAAATGTTTTAAAAAGAAATGTAAAAGTGAGTTTTGAGAAAAGCATAGTCTTGGGAATAGATTCCCATGAGATTTCAAAGGAAAAAGAGAATGATGTTTTAAAATGGGTTTTGAAAAGAAAATCAAGTTTTTATAAATTGAAGTTGTATTTCTAGTGCTTTTGTAGGATTTGATTGTTTGTGTGTTTAGGACGTATACTGGGTGATTTAGATGTCACTCACGCATGCTTTGATTCGTTTTCAGGTGCAGGTTGTGTGCAGTCGAGTTCCAATGTCGATGTCAGAGCTTCTAGCCGCACATCGTTTCCTAAAGGTGAGCCTTAGTCACAGTTATTTAATTATTACTGTAATTAGTGTAATTTTGCTTGTGATATTGTGATCTTGGTAGCGTGTCTAGGATCGGGGCGTTACAATCTCCGACCGTCTTCTAGCGACCAAGCAAGCTCATGTAAAGGCTTGGGAAGCTTTGGAGTGATGGTGATTGCCAAAGAAGCTTTTTGGGTTGATGACGGTGAGGAAAGTATTTATGTGCTTCTATCAAGTGCACACCTCACTGTTTCTCTTAAATTTTACTTCCAAATGATGCAAATGTGTAGTTTAGCATTTTTTGGATGTTTGGTAATGATTTCGTGATTTTCGAAGATTTATGGTAGATTTTACAATGATTTTTGGTGTAGTGAATAGTGAACTCGATTGTGCATGTTTCTTTTTGATTTTGATATCTTGAGCTATGGACTTTAGGTCATAGTGATTTTTGTCTCTAATTGTAAAGTACACCAATATCTTTGTTTTGAGTATTTTTGTGGATTTTTTGGTGATTCGTGGTGAGATTGCCATTCATTCCCACCCAGGGTGATTATTGGGTGCCCTATTTCTGATTTCTTGGGCTCTGGTTTCAAGGATCGGTCGTGAGTTCTTGTCGTAGATCATCCTTGCGTATTGGTACCATGAGTTCCACCCATGTTTTGGCTAGATCAGGCCTATTTTAGTGGTTCCTAGTTTAAGTGTTGGTGTTTCAATTTTGGTGAAATGGTGTTTTTGGTTTTCTAAATATTCTGGTGATTTATGAATGAGTTTGAAAATAATTTTCAGAAATTGTGGTAATGTTTTGAAAAAGAGTTTTCGTAGTTTTGGGTTGTGGACCAAGATACTAGAGGGTAGTGTTTCTTGGACCAGGGAATGTGACGATATTTATGGGTGGTCGAGAATGTCTCCTAGATTGAGGTTAAAGACCAAGAGGCTTCAAGTAAGTGTTCATCAAGTACTGGAGATATGATACACCTAGATCATTGTCCACGAGGCCGAGGTCTGTGCGTCGAGGTGATGTTTGGACCTAGAGGTATGATACTTCGATTGCTCCAAGTATTGAGACCTAGGATGCCATCAGGACCTAATGGTATGACACTCTAGTTCTTTAGGGCACCATGGTGTAGATGCCGAGAGGACAAACCCTGCCAGTGTGTGGCCAGAACGGGTGAAGCACTTGCCCTATTTCTGGTGATGTCTTGAGAGAAGACGACTCGCTTTGTTGTTGGGTGAGCAACCTTTTATAGTATGTGGTTAGCCTTTGGAGGGTCTTTTAGGTGAAAGGAACTCATGATGGACTTGCTCCTTGTAGGGTGGCTTGTTCTTAGCAGTGCAGTGCACTTTGATGGCTACTTGTGGCCATAGTTGGTTGCTTGATGTCGAGTAAAACGACTCAAAGTGTTTTTCGGTGTGCCTGTGTGGCTTGATGTTTTCTTGCTTATGTGGCGTCTTAGTCTTCTATGGGTTTTGGCTAGTGGAGCTCGATTTTTGTGGTGTTGGTGACTTTGGTATTATTGGTGTTTTTCCAAAGAAAATAAAATGGTTTTGGAAAGTGTTTTAAATTTGGTTTGATTTCTATTAATGGTTTTATTCTAGTTTTGCATGGTTTGATTTCTGATGTGCCAGTGTGGCTCAATGTTTTCTTGCCTATGTGGCGTCGTAGTTTTCTATGGGTTTTGGCAAATAGGGGCTGGGTTTTGTGGTGTTGGTGACTTTAGTGATATTGGTGTTTTTCCAAAGAAAATAAAATGATTTTGGAAAGTGTTTTAAATCGGTTTGATTTCTATCGAAGGTTTTGGTCCGATTTTGCATGATTTTTCGTGGAGTGTGTGTTGGATGACTTTGCTAGTCACTCATGCATGTTTTTCTGTGGTTTTAGTTACAGGTGTAGATGAGTAACATGTTTAGCATTAATGCATATATAGTCTGAGTCACCTAGTCATCCACTATAGGTTGTTAGGGGTTAGATACTTTAAATTAGACTTTAATTATTTTGTAAATTGAGCATTTATTTATATTTAATTTATTTAAGCTAATAAGTCATAGGAGTAATGACATGGGTCATTACAATATGATAGAAATAAAAAGATATTCAATAAGATTAGTACATATCATGCATGCAAAATGATGTATCATTGTAAGCATAGATAAAAACACAAACCACAAGTATCATTATTAAGATTATCATGAGCAAGAATGTATAGTCTTGTTAAACTCTCTTCTCTTTTTTAGCATAAGAAAAAAGAGCTAGAGGGTATGACAAAGACAAGCAATAATCCATAATTCAATCATGATTTAAAAAGATAATGCAAGGAAACCTAATATAGAAAAAATAAAGATTATAAGAAGGTAATCAATGAGGTAACATGAACCACTAGATTGCTTGATAAGATATGTTAAGTAAGTTCGATTATATGGACTTTAAAAGAATTCTTTATTGTTGTCCATTCATGCATAAGTTGAAAGTTTATAAAGAACCAAATATATAATCAAGATATAATAATAATCAAATGAGCACAAGTCATGGATATGAAAGATATAAAGAATTTAACTTCAAGTTTAAAATCAATAAAAAAACTTAACATCCTTAACTAGCAAAAGCACAAAAACTTCAACCATAACAATTCGATAGACTGAATTCTATGTAAGATCATATGCATATCACTTCAAGAAAAATTGAGATACAATTGAAAAAATTAAATAAAAATCATGTAAAATCATGATAAATGAATTGAGTGATATTCTATCCAAATAATTTCATTAAGCATTCAATTATTAATAAAAATCTTATAAGCAATCATGTCTGACTTAAAGCAAATAAGACACAATTTTTCAATAGAAAGGGTAACGAGAATACCGACATTTGTTAATGAATTATAGTCCTATATTTCCTTTTTTCCCTAGGTGCCCTCAAACACTTATATCATTTGAAACAAGTAAAAATTTTGGTATCCACTTTAGTTTAGGTCCAAATGTGTTAGTCTTCGAAATCCAATTATTTTTGTCTTTGGCAATTTGTGACATCTGGGCCTGATTATCTATTTTTAATTACAAACCATGTAATTAATTGTAATATTGTATTAATGGTTTATTAATGGATAATCTGTTATTTCTTGAATGTGTGAGAGTTGAGTTGGCTTTCTGTGCTCTTGTTTGTGATTTGGGATCAATGCGGGGTCCGATTTGGGGTGCATAGTTGTCTCGCTTTGTGCACCTATCTTTTCTTCTTTTCCTTTCCTCTTTTTCTCTATCTCCTTTCTCTCCCTCATGAGCCACACCCTTTCACCCTCCCCCGTCTTCTACTTCTTCCCCTCTCCCCACCTGGGCCACCACAAGCCAGTGGCCTGTGCCTCCTTGTCCCTTCCGACGGGATGGATGGCTGGTGCCATGCAGGAAAAGGAGGAGATAAAGAGGAGGGGAGATCGAGTGAAGGAGGAGGAGGCCAGGAAGAGGGGGACGAACCGAGAGGAAGGGAAAGAGGAAGAACGACGCACGCAACAAGGAGGTGGTGGTTCGTTGAGGTCCACCAGTGGAGGAAGCTTCGCCAGGGTAGGAGGAGCTCGTCGGAGTGGGGGGAGGCTCCCCGGAAGAGGTACACGACCCCTCCTTTCCCTTTGTTCCGTGTTTATTTGAAAATGAGTTAAATGCATGAAAATGATGAAAAATGCATCTAAAATCGTAGAAAAATTGTGGAATTGATGAGAATGAGTTGAATAGCATGAAAACATAGATATCATGCGGTTAGGATGGAAATTGGTAAGGATATACGAGATTTTGGGATGAAGGCTACAGTAGCCGTTTTTGAGTCTCATTCCTTTGTGATTTTCGTGTGTATTGTGTAGTTAATGAAATCTTGAATGGTTTGAGGGGTTTCAAAGTAGACCCAAGAGTCTACACCCCATGATTTATTGGTATTTCGTGATGTGTGTTTGGGGGGTCCGACGATGGTTCCGACTTCCGACGATTTCGTTGACCGAAACAAGGGAATGCCCTGGTTGTGGGAAATTCAGTATGCCGAATCGAATTTAGTATACCGAAATCCTGACAGATTAAGCCAGATCCTTGGTCTCGATAGACCGAAATCATTCGGTTGACCAAAATAGGAAGTTTTGGTATGCCGAAAATGCTTCGGTATATCGAACTAGGGGGTTTGGTATACCGAAGATGTTCGATATACCGAATCAGGGGTTTTTGGTATACCAAATCTGAAATTCGGTCTGCCATTTTTGCCCTAGCCCTGGTATGTGTAAATATGGATGCAAAATGAAGGATAAATGCATTTAAAGGTATCTAAAGCATCTGTTAATGATGTTTTCCCCATGTAAATGACATAGAGGAATATGGAATCAAAATAAGTGTATTTGGGAGTGGTTTTGGGTTTAAGGCCCTAAAACTGAATAAAAGAGAGTAAATGTGTGGCTTTTGAGTAATTATGGGCATGAGACCCAATTTATGATTTTTAAAGCATGATTTTTCATGGATTGAGTTGGTACCCCAGAAGAGGGTCTGGTGTTGCATGGAAATAGATTCCTATAATGAAAAAGAATGAAATGGAAATGGTTTTGAAAAGGAAAGCTTAAAGAGTTTTGAAAATGAAACACTAATAATGTGTTAAGGAACCACGAGGGTTGGTGTCAACAATGTGGTGGGAGTATGAGGCTCCAATGAAACTAGTTGCCAGATACTACTGTGGTTGCCGAGCTTGAGACGGTGTAGGCTGAGCCTGGGTCATTGAACCTAGTTGTTCGGGTCACCGAGCTCGTGACGGTGTAGGCTGAGCCTAGGTCATTGAACCTAGTTGTTCGGGTCACTGATGGGATGTTAGACAAAGATGTATCCCTATGCATATATGAAAGAGATTGAGGCCGGTTGGCTAGGGTGGTGGCATCACGCATGGGGAATTCCACCGCAGCAGTGCACAGAAGTAGGAGAAATGATGTCCTCACCTACTGCTTGTGTGCCTGATTATCCCTGATCAAGGTAATATTAGTAAAGAAAAGTGGAAATGAATAAGAAAAGAATGTGCTTCTGAGGGATGAAAAGAAATGTGGTTTGGCTAGGATTGGACATATGAATGGTCCTAAAATCCTGGAATTAAATAATGATTGTGTTTTAACCAGTTCCTAGCCAGTGTTTGTGATTTTGGTTTTGAGCCCTGTGAGGCATTGTATTTTAGGCTAGATCTAGTCGGAAATGTTGATTTCTTAAAATATGAGAAAGGTTTTGAAAAGGGTAAAAAGAAAGTAAAAATGGGTTTTGGAAAAGGAATGTGGTTTCGAAAACAAAATTCCAAATATTTCAAAAAAAAGAAAAGAAAAGAAAAAGTGAATCTTGAGAAAGTACAGTGTGGGAACAGATTCCCAAATGATTTCAAAGGAAAGGACAAGAATGTTTTAAATTGGATCTTCAAAAGTGAACCAAGTTTTATAAATTAAAAGTTGAGTTTTTGGCATTTCGCTGGATTTTTTTTGTTGTTTGTATGTTTGGGACACGTACTAGGTGACTTAAACATCACTCATGTGTGCTTGTTTGGTTTTCAAGTGCAGATTGTGTGCAGTGAAGTTCCGGTGCCGGAGTTGGAACTTCTAGCCGCACATTGTTTCCTGGAGGTGAGCCTTAGTTACAATTATTTAATTTTACTGTAATTAGTGTAATTTTTCTTTTGAAACTATGATTTAGGTAACGTGCCCGGCTCCAAGGTGTTACACAAATCATCTTTGATTTTCTACTTTCTTAATGACAAATTTATATTTTTCGTTATTTGTAGCTCTAACAAAATCATTTTCATATGGAATAATCATTTTATGCACTTTTCCAATTTTATATTTACTTACATCAAGAGTTTTCTTTTTAAGTGGCAACTTACTAACATCATTAAGTAAACTTTCACTCATGACTTTTAAAGATGTTATGTCATTTTTTAAAACATTAATTTTTTATTTCATGATAATTAATTCACTTTTCAAAATATTATTTTCTATTTCAAATGTTTTATTCTTACTTCTCAATTCATCATTTTTTGTAACGATCGAGACCTTTGGTGGCTTTTTTAGCTAGCTTTCCAGTTTGGAGTTATAGGTCTTCCGCGTATGGCTACCACAGACTACTACCGCGGGTTGGTGGCAAAAGGACTGAATGGAGAAGATTACCTTGATTGGGCTATTGTCTGTCCTGACGGCGCTCTAGCGGGTGCTCTAGCAACAACAATCGGGGTTTCTGGGCTACAATCTGATTGAAGGAGGACTCTGGATTGTGGGAAAATGGCTAGGTTCACTGATGGTTTCAGTGCTGGGGTTTTTCGGGGGCTCAAGCGCGCTTGGAGAGGTAGCCCCTTTCACAATCCATGGTGAGGCATTTTTAAACGTTGGTGGAGCCTCTTGGAGCCGTCGATCCTCCCTCTCAACCATTGAGGGTTGCCCGATGTTTATGTGAGTTGGAAGAGCATGACTGGAGATCATGGGAGTTCAGGAATGAGCGCTAGAGATCGCAGGATGCTGTCGGAGATGGCATCGGAGAGCGCAGGGGTCGCCGGAATTATTTTTGCTGGTTTATAAAGTTTATTGATTGATGAATGAATGGGCTGAATTAGGCTGACGAGTGGGCTTTGGTTTTTGTTGTTTTTTTTGTTTTTGTTTTTTTAGGTTTAAAGGGATTTTGGGGTTATTTGTTTTTAGGTTTTTATTTGGGTTTTGTGATTTGAATTAATTTTTTGATTTTGTGACTTAGGGTTTAATTAATTGATTTTAAATTAGGGTTTTTTAGGCTTTTAATTACTTTGCAGTTTTTAGGATTTTAATTATTTTAGGGTTTTAGGGTTTCGATTTTAGTTAGGTTTTAATTTAGGTTCTTAGTTTAATTTTGTTTTCTTGCGTTTTAATTAGGGTTTTGAGTTTAATTTGGGGGTTTTGGATTTTAGTTAGGGTTTTGGGTTTAATTAATTAGGGTTTTTCAAAATTTAAGTGATTAAAGTTGTGTTTAAGTTTTAATTTAGATTTAATTAGTTTTTGCTTGACTTAATTAGGGATTTAGTTTAAATTTTGGTTTAATTGATTTTTATTAGTGTTTTGACTTAGATTTTGTCTTCATTGATTTTGCTTCATTTTTGTTTGGATTAGGGTTTCTTTTTAATTGGATTTAATTTTTAATGGATTTTATTAAGTTTTACTCAATTAGGGTTTTAATTAGGACTTTCATTTGATTAATTAGGGTTTGCACTTGATTAATTTGGATTTTAAATGGCTTAAATGGATTTTATTTGATTTTGACTTTAATTAGGGTTTTTTATTGATTAATTGGATTTTAAGTGGATTTAAGTGGATTTTATTTAATTTTGACTTTAATTGGGGTTTTTGTTTGATTAATTTGGATTTTAAGTGTTTTAAATGAATTTTGTTTGGTTTTAATTCATAATTATTGTTTTTTGCTTTGATTAGGTCAGAATGGACTGGTGTGGGTCTGACTGGGCTTGTGTGGGATTAAGTGGGCCTGTGGGTTTAGGGTTTTGGTGGAGTTAGGGTTTCGATTTGGTGGTAGCAACTAGAGCATCTTTCTAGAGGAGCCTGTTGCCAAGTGACTTCAAAATCGGGGTGTCTACAGATGCCCCTCCCAGAACATGGTTGAGGGAACCGAGACCGATGCTCAAGGTTGATAAGACACTCCGTTCGAGTCTGTGGGAGAGTGGCATTTGCTGTGGGGTCGTAAACCACTTATTCGGTGGATGCATCGAAAGTCGTGACTCGTGGCCCATGCATGATGTTAATGCAAAGGATGACCCTGATGCCGGGTGATGCATGAGGGCAATGTTGATGCATGAAGACGACGCTGGTGATGAGTGGGTATCCCATCAACTCACGGAGGGGAGCGCGAGGGATTTCCCGACTCGTGCCAAGGGATGCCTGGACAAGACTATTGAACTCGTCGCACGACAGGGGGAAACTTAGCAAATGACGGACTTTTTGGCCCGGGAGGATGCATGGCAAGATATCAGACTTGCCGATCGAGGATAGACTGATGACGGATGTCAACCAGATAGTTTGGGGGTATCACCAACTGTTGACAGTGTGACAGTTGTCAACCGGATAGTTTGGGATATCAGCTTGCTCCTGACAATGTGGCGGTTGTCAACCAAATAGTTTGGGGTATCAGCCCGCTCCTGACAGTGTGACAGTTGTCAATCGGATAGTTTGGAGTATCAGCCTGCTCCTGACAATGTGACGATTGTCAACTGGATAGTTTGGTGTATCAGCCTGCTCCTGACAGTGTGACGGTTGTCAACCAAATAGTTGTAGGATACTAAAGCTTCTCTAGAGGGGGGGGGGGGGGGGGG
>JAMKQA010017971.1:0-12838 GCA_024699735.1 Posidonia australis | reverse complement strand
ATGACCTGCTTTTTCATTGCATGATTTGCATGTTTTATATGGTTTTCCTCGTCTTCCATTTTAATAGACTAGGTGGCGACTCCTGCATTTGCATTTTTATTTTTATTGTTTTTGCCGTGACTTTGCCGATCCTCGTGTATTTGGCCTTTCACGTCAAGTCCTCAAGGCTGTCGCCGGCATGGTTACACTAAGAAAGTTATAAATTAGATATTAGCCTTCTACTACAACTATTTATGTACAATATTTTAAAGTGGAATTTTTCACCAACCTTATTTTGAAAGCATGTCGGAAATTCTAAACTATGCCTTCTTTCTACTCCCCAAGGTTAATGATGATGATGTTGCTTTTGAAGTTCATCTAAATGCTCTCTGTAAAGAAGCTATAATTAAGTAAAATGTTCGTTTGAAGATCTACATGAAATATCACTATGATGTTGAATCACTTACTCAAGATAACTATTTATTGCATCGCAATTAAATAGTACATTTCATTGTGCCACAATCATTGAGGTTTCATCAAAGAGTTTCATGATAGGATGACCCAATGGGTGGCGCACATTTGATAAAATTTTCCACTCTTTTTCAATTAATACATTTTCATAAAAACCATCATTTCTCATTTCTCTATTAAACCGTGATTCAACCTTCAAAATACCTAGATCAAAAGGTAAGGCATTCCTCTGCTAAATAACCCTTAGCTATAGAACCTTCAAGGCGACTTCTATTTCAAACATACGATTTTAATGTTGAAAGATACCTATTCAAATTATAAGTTCAATGAATTAGATTGATGATGAAGCTAACATAAGTAAACCAAAAAATTAGTAATTGATGCATACCTCTCAACAGGATATATCCATTGATAATGAACTAGACCAGTAATCTTGGCCTCTTCTACTGAATGAATGGACAAGTGCACCATGACATCAAAAAAAGTAGGAGGGAATATTGCCTCTAGTTGACAAAGAATAAGGGCACACCTAGACTACAGTTCAGTTAATTGTTTCCTTGTTGTAGTCTTTGAACACAACTCTTTGAAAAAACTACATGTGTCATTAATAGCTGAACTAACCTTTTTTTGGCAATGTTCGACGTACAACTAAAGGAAGTAAATGCTACATCAAAACATGATAATTATGGCTCTTCAATCCCAAAAGCTTTCGTGAACCAAGATTAACACATTTTGAAATATTAGCAGTATACCTGTTTGGAACCTTAACTCGTTTTAAGACTTTGCAAAATAATCTTTTTTGTTCCTTTTTCATTGTGTAACATGTTGCAGGCATACCTTTCTAGTTAGCATCATTCAAGTTCCTATGTAATGTTGGCCTCAAAGCCAAGTCTTCAAGATCACGATGAGCTTCAATCGTGTCCTTTGATTTCCCGTCAATGTCTAAGACTGTGCCAATAGGCTTTTCACATACGTTTTTCTCAATATGCATAACATCAAGATTGTGATGCAAGAGAAGCGATTCCCAATATGGCTATTCAAAAAATGTACTTTTTGTCTTCAAAATATACGATGGCTCCAAACAAGCATCTATATGCTCTCTTTTCTTCTTATTTGCATCCTTTTCACTTGGGAATTCTTGGCCTTGTAATTGCTCCAAAACATCAGTTCCTGAAAGTCATTTTGATGGATACCCTCAATCCTATTCACCAATAAAGTGATTTTTGTTTGCACAAAAACTATGATCCTTTGGTAGGAACCGTCAATGACCCATATAGCAATGTTTCTTTCCATGCTTTAATCTCAAAGAACATGTCTCCTTATTGCATACTGGACAAGCTAGAACACCCTTAGTACTCCATCCAAATAACATGGCATATGCAAGGAAGTCATTAATAGTCCATAATATTATTGCATGCAATTTGAAGATCACCTTCCTCGATTAATCATATGTATCTACCTCATCAAACCATAGTTCTTTCAACTGTTCGATTAAAGGTTGAAGATATACATCAATTTTATTACTAGGTCCTTTTGGACTAGGAATACGCAATGACATTATCATATTTGGTTGCTTCAAACACATTCATGGTGGCAGATTATATGGAATTAGAACAACAAGCCAAGTGCTATGTGAGTTGCTCATAGCTCTGAATGGATTAAAACCATCACTTGCAAGGACAAGCCGCACATAACAAGGCTCCAAACTGAAAGACTCGTGAAGGTTGTCAAAAGTTTGCCAAGCAGGAGAATCTATAGGATGTCGTAAGACATTGTTGTCTACTCTTTCCTCATAATGCCATCTCATAAAGGAAGATGTCTTCAATGACATGAACAATTTTTGAAGCCTTGGCTTCAAAGGAAAATGATGAAGAACTTTACATGCTACTTTCCTCTCCTTGTTTGAATCTCTTGTTAACTCATCATTTGAGTTTTACTCAGCTTGTTTCCATCTTGATAGTTCACACCTTCCCTATACATAACAGGAGTCCTTGTCCTTTCTCTAGCCTGTGATGACTATTTGTGTCATGTCCATTAGGCACGAAGCATGCACACATGCCTTTAGCATCTATTTCCATCTTTGCTTGCATTTTATATGCATACGGTTTTCTTCGTCTTTTCGGTTTAAAAATTAAGGTGGTAACTCCCTTATTTCCTTATCCTTGTTTTCTTTGTTTTTTCCTTGGTGTCTTTGAGTCGATGTATCCTTTCTCGGATTCACCATTTTCGCCATGATCTTATTGATTCAGGAGTTCCATTTTTCATACCAGACTTGTGGGTCCCCTACCCCTAGTGATGGGCATGGCATCTCAATAGTGATTTTGGATTTTTTGTTAGTGCACCACATACCATGTTCAATTCTAAGTGATACTTATGGATGTAATGAATTTTATTACGTCCTCACAAAGTATTCATTTTTGCAAGAGACCTATCAATCACCAAACAAAACTCTAAACATAAAAAGATAAAGGAACCAAACATGAGGGCACCAACAACAATTGTGACAATAATGTCGCTTTTATTCATATATGAAACTTTTTTTCTTAATATTGATCCTAAGTTTTTTTTTATAGATAATTGTCGTGATAGAATCTCAAAAATAGCACTAGTAGGTTTAAAGAGAAATTGTAACTCCAAAATAGTGCAAATCAATTCAAAGAGATGTTAAAATTTTAAGAGTGTTTATGCAAAAAGGAATGGAGAAAATATAAAAACATCACGTAACAATGCAAAGCATTTAGGAAATAAACCAACAAATAGACAAATGGTACTAACAAGCTTATATAGGATTCCAAATTAATTCAATTCCCATTTCAAAGTCATAACAAGCAGACATAGAAGTCAAATATCAAGCGATCTAATTGAAATGGTTAAAAAAATATTCAATTTAAAAACATTTTCTAGATATGCAATAAAGGATTCCAAATAAACCAACAAATATCAGACAAATGTTACTATCAAGCTTATATAGGTTTCCAAATTAATTCAATTCCCATTTCAATGTCATCACAAGTAGTCATTGAAGTCAGATATCAAGTGATCCAATCGAAATGGTTAAAAATAAGTATTCAATTTAAAAATATTTTCTGGATATGCAATAAACACAGTAGAATAAGAAAGGCTCAAAATTTTTGCTGTGATATATGTGGAAACATCACATTACTTAAAAAGGATTTCCATGAAATTTCACATACCTTGGTGAAATTTCCTAGTGATGCAAGGAGGACAAAGTGGTCTAGACAGATATAGAAAAACAAACAAAATGAAAAGTTACACAGTGTCTATAGGTTTTGTAAGGATATAGAGTGATAATCATGTAGTAAGAAAATATTAGGTTGATGGGTTTTTACTAGTAGGAGTCAACGAATGCTGATTGTCGAGATTGGAGGACTGAGGTCTGAGGAAGGTTGTAACGCCTCGATCCCTGGCACACTACTAAAATACAGTATCAAGCATAATTACACTAATTACAGAAACATTAAATAACTGTAACTAAGGCTCACCTTCAGGATCACAATGTGCAGCTAAAAGCTCCAACTCTTGCATCGGAACTCGGCTGCACGCGGCCTACACCTGAAAACCAAATAAGCACACGTGAGTGACATCTAAGTCACCCAGTACGCGCCCCAAACACACAAACCACAAAATCTCGGCAAAACCGTAAAAACTCATTTCTTTTTGTTGGAAATCACTTGGGAATTCAATCCCAAATTCATGCTCTTTTCAAAAGTTATGTTTCTTTTCTTTTCTCAAAACATTTGAAAACTCATCCTAAAACCACCTTTTCTTTCAAAACCATATCTTTGCATTTCCTTTTAAAACCTTTGGAGTTCATTTTCCAAAACATATCTTTTTCAATACTTGGGATTTCTTCCCCAAAGTCACATTTTCAAATTCACATTTCTGACCAGATCCAGCCTAAAACGCAATGTCTCATGGGCTCAAATCCAAATCATAAATACAAGCTGGCAACTGGTAAAAACATCATCATCATTTCATTTCAGGATTTTAGGACTATTTCATAAGTCTAATCCTGACCAAACCACATTTCTTTTTCTTTATTCATTTCCACTTTTCTTTACTGTTGTTACCTTGATCAAGGGTAACCAGGCGCACAAGCAGTAGGTGAGGACATCCTTCCCCTACCTTCCTGCATTGCCCCGGTGAAATTCCCAGTGCGGGATGTCACCGCCCCGGCCAACCGGCCTCAATTCATTATCATATATGCACGGGGATACGTCTCTGTCTGACGCTCCATCGGTGACCCAAACAACTAGGTCCAATGACCCAGGCTCAGCCTATACCGTCGGTGAGCTGAACAACTAGGCTCAGCCTACACCGTCACGAGCTCAGTGACCCAAACAACTAGGTACAACGAACCAGGCTCAGCCTACACTGTTGGTGACCCGAACAACTAGGCTCAAAAACCTAGGCTCAGCCTATACTGTCTCAAGCTCAGCAACCACATTATTAGTGTTCCATTTCAAAACTCTTTAAACTTTCTTTTCAAACCATTTTCCCATTTCATTCTTGTCGTTGTAGGACTCTATTTCCTTGCAACACCTTACCCTCCACTGGGGGTCCCAACACAAGTCATGAAAACCATGCTTAAAATCATAAATTGGTCTCATGTCCAAACCACATAAAATCATCTTTTTCATTCATTTATGGGATTAAAACCCAAAATCATGCCCAAATCTATTTATTTGGGTTCCACAATCCTCCATGTCATTACACGGGAAAAACATCATTAACACATACTCAACATACCATTAAAACCATTTATCCTTCATTAAAACTCATATTTATGCATACCAGGTTCAGGGCAAAAACGGTACACTGAATCTCAGGTTTGGTATACTGAAGATCCCTGGTTCGGTATGCCGAATATTTTCGGTATACCAAAATCCCCTGAATCGGTCGACCCGGTGTTTTCGGTCTGCCGATATCAGGTATCTTGCTAATCTGACAGAATTTCGGCATGCCGAATCGCTCGAAATCAGGGCACCTCCCCTGTTTCGAATGGCAGAAATCGCTCAAGGTGGGAGTCTCGATCGGACCCCCCAAACACGCATCATAAATCATCAATAAATCATAGGGTGTAGACCCATGAGTCTACTTCAAAACCCATCAAACCATTCATGATTCCATCTACCACACAGTTCATACGAAAATCATAAAGGGAAAAGGCTCAAGAACGGCTACTATAGCCTTCAACCCCAAAATTGCATTTCCCCCACAAAAACCAATCCTAACCGCATGATATCTATATTCTCATGCTATATATCACATTCCCATTCATTTCATGATTTTTCTACAATTTTTCATGCGTTTATCTCAATTTTCATGCAATTAACCCATTGTTAATGAAACACTGAACAGAGGAAGGGAAAAGGGTCGCGTACCTGGCTCAGCCCTCTGACAAACCTTCTTGCACCCCGACGAAGCCTCCTCGGGTCGGCGGAACACACGAGCGGCTCACCATCGCCTCGATTGCGCGTCGTTCCTCTTTCTCTTCTCCTCTCTCGGTCACCTCCTCCTCTCTTCGCACGCTGCAACCTGCCATTATCCTCTTTCCCACCCGCGTCGCGTCGACCGCCCATCGCGTCGGAAGAGACGGCTTGGCACGGGCTGGCGTCGTTGGTGGCACAGGTCGGGGGAAGGGGAAGGAAGGAGACGGAAAACTGGTGCGGGCTCGTGAGATGAAAGGGAAAAGAAAGGAGAAAAAGAAGGAAAAGAAAGGAAGAAAAGACATGCACGCGAACCGAGGCGACTGTGCATCCTCAAATCGAACTCCACATTGGTCCCAGATCACAAATAGGCACACAGAAAGCCAACCACAAGCTCACACACCCAAATCAATAGATTATCCATTAATAAACCATTTGAGAAATATAATAATTAATTACATGGTTTACAATTAAAATGGATAATCAGGCCTTGATGTCACAAAGGCACTCATAATGGGCTAGCCAAAGGAGGTTGGAGTCTGGAGGCGGAGTCGCTTGAGGAGGAGGAAAAGTTTGAAGGTAGGGCCATGGGTGGAGTTGTTTAGGCCTTCGGGACTCAGGGTCGTCGACAAGGATGGGGCTAGGTGAGTGGGTGAAATCATTCGAGAACGTTGGGGACAGGCTGGACTTTAGGAGTCATTCAGGCCTCGAGATTGGGTCGATGGGCATCGAGGATGAACCGTAGGCAGATGGTGGATTAACAAAGGATGGGAAGGTGATGGCTTTTGTGGAGGATTTGAGGGGGAGAGGTTGGGATTTCGGGTCACTGAACGGGGAGAAATGAGGAGAGGGCAAGGGAAAAAGGAGGAGAGGGAGGGAGAATAGTTAATAGGTCATGGGTTTTTTTTGGTTTCATGGGGGAATAATCATTATTCAAATAGATGTAATTGCATTAATTAATTATGTAATTGAATATTCATTAGGTATGTAATTGAATACTCATTTCAAATAATTACCTACATTCTCAAATAAATGTCATTATATATTATATGTACTGACAACATAAAAAAGTATTATTGCTATAATTAGTTTTCTGTGACAGTCAATGTTGTCGTCGTCAGTAATTTTAATTTATACTGACAGTTTAAAATTGACTATCACAATATCTAACTTATAGAGATGGTTGATTTTCACTGTCACTAATGATTACCTATACGTACGATCATTTCACATTAGGTATCAGTCAATATGGGTTTCTTGTAGTGAGTGCAAGGATTTCGCGAAGGCCTTTTGTAACATTTCAAACTTGGATTAGCATTTTGGCCAGATATTTTAATGGATTTTTGAGTCGTTAGACAATGAGTTCCCTACGTTTATTGTAAAACGCAGTTCTAGAAATGTTTTGTGTCTGTAATGTGGGTTCTGACCCTTTTTGGTGCTGAGTGATTTTGGTGTTGAGCCGACCTTGTGAAAGTTAGAGGGTTTGCCTTGAGTTGTGGAAGTTTATCGGTGTGCCCGGGCGGCTAGTCCCTGTTTGCACGAGTCACCTGGACATAGGGGGTCACGTGGTTTGGTCTCGTGCTGTGGGTTCTTTTCCTTCTTTCTTTCCTTTCCTTCTTTTTTTTCTTTCTTTCTCCTCTTTTCTCTCTCTCTCCCCACAGGCCCCACTCTCCTTCTTCTTCCCTCTTCATCATCATCATTATCTTCTTCTTTTCTAGGGACAACAGAGAGAGGAAGGGAGAGAGGGCAGAGAGATGAGAAGAGAGAGTGGGAGATGGCTAGAGGAAACATTAAATAACTGTAACTAAGGCTCGCCTTCAGGATCTCAATGTGTGGCTAGAAGCTTCGACTTTTGCATCAGAACTTGACTGCATGCGATCTGCTCTTGAAAACCAAACAAAGCACGTGTGAGTGACATCTAAGTCACCCAGTATGCGCACTGAACACACAAAACCACAAAAATCTCTGCAAAACCATTAAAACTCTGCTTTTAATTTTCAAAGTTGGTTTTCATTTGAAAATCCAGTTTTAAAACACCCTTTTCTTTTCATTTAAATCACTTGGGAGTTTGTTCCCAATTCCATACCCTTTTCAAAACTCATCTTTTCTTTTCAAAGCATTTGGAAACCATTTTCCAAAACATGTCCTTTTTTCAATACTTGGGATTTCTTCCCAAAATCACCATCTTTCTCAAAAACTCATATTTCTTTCTTTTACACTTTCTAAAACCTTTTTCATATTTTGGAGGAAATCACATTTTTGACCAGAACCAGCCTAAAATACGTTGCCTCTCAGGGCTTAAAACCCAAAACCGAAATCATTGGTTGGTAACTAGTTAAAACCACAATTCTTAATCTTTTCTAGGATTTTAAGACCTTTCACAAGTCCAATCCTAACCATACTCTTTCTTTTATTCATTTCCGCTTTTCTTTACTGATGTTACCTTGATCAGGGTTAACCAGGCACACAAGCAGTAGGTGAGGACATCATTTCCCCTACCTCCCTGCACTGCCGTGGTGAAATTCCCCGTGCGGGATGCCACCACCCCGACCAACCGACCTCAATCTTTTTCATATATGCACGGGGAACTAGGTTCAACAACCTAGGCTCAGTCTACACCGTCACAAGCTCGGTGACCCGAACAACTAGGTTCAACGACTGAGGCTCAGCCTACACCGTCTCAAGCTTGGCAACCACAGTCGTGTTTGGCAACTGGTTTTATTGGAGCCTCATACTCTTACCACGTTGTTGACACCAACCCTCGTGGTTCCTTAACACATTATTAGTGTTTCATTTTTCAAAACTCTTTAAGCTTTTCTTTTCAAAACCATTTCCATTTCATTCTTTTTCATTGCAGGAATCCGTCTTCCATGCAATACTTGACCCTCTTGAAGGGTCCTAACTCAAATCATTTAAAATTATACTTTAAAATCATAAATTGGGTCTCATGCCCAAAACCACTCATAATCAACCATTTTATTCATTTATAGGGTCTAAAACCCCAAAACCATGCCCAAATCCACCTATTTGGGTTGCATATTCCTCCATGCCATTTGCATGGAAAAAACACCACCAACACATGTTCATTGTTCATTTAAATCCTTTTATTCCCATTAATTGTGCCCATTTAATCACATGGGCTAGGGGATGAAAACAACAGATTGAATTGGAATTCGGTATACTGAAAATCACTGATTCGGTATACCGAAACCCCCTGTTTCGTTCGACCGAAGGATTTTGGTTTGCCGAAACCAAGGATCATGGCTTAATCTGTCAGGATTTCGGCATACCGAATGAGTTCGGCATACTGAATGAGTTCGGCATACCAAATTCCTCGTAGACAGGGCACACCTTTGTTTCGATCGATGAAAATCGCCCAAAGTGGGAGCCTTGATCGGACCTCCCAAACACACATCACAAAATACCAATAAATCATGGGGTGTAGACCCTTGAGTCTACTTCAAAACCTCTCAAACCATTCCTCAATCCATTAACTATGTGATTCATACGAAAATCACAAAGGGTAAGAGCTCAATTAAACCTACTATAGCTTACATACCAAATCTCGTTTAATCCCACAAATTTTCATCCTTACCGCATGATATCTATGTTTCCATGCATTTCAACTCATTCTCATCAATTTCCCTATTTTCTACGATTTTACAAGCATTTTCTCATTATTTTCATGCATTTACTCACTTAATTCAAACCATAGAGAAACGAGGAGGGACAGGGTCGCGTACTTGGCTCAGCCTTCTGTGACAATGCCGGTGGAACCCCTGCACGACTCTCCTACTACTCAGTGTGCGGAAACACACAAGGAGATCCGATACGGTCACGACGAAGATGGTGAATCCGGAAGAAGAGATAAGACCCGGAAACACCAAGGGAAGACAAAAAGGATAAGGAAAGGAGTCGCCACCTAGTCTTTTAATGGAAAGACGAGGAAAACCAAAAAACACACAAGAAAATCAAGAAACAAAACAAAATGCAGAATGCATGTGTGATCTGTGCCTAATGGACAATGCACAAATGAATGCGGGCTAGAGAAAGGGTAAGGATTCTGGTTACGCATAGGGAAGGGGTTAGGCAACCCCATGCGCCCGATAAAACTCGGTCTTTCTAGGTTTCCTACTGTCAATGGTCTGTTAAATGTATGCTTGCTTATTCTATATGCTCATGCATGAAGATGATTGAAAACATGCCAAATCAAGGAGAAGAAATGAAATAAAGGGAAAAAATTAATCTGAGGGTCACATGTCGGCATTGAGAATGCCGCTTTACTGTACGCCTTTGGGCGATGATCAGGCCCAGATGTCATAGGTTTCTGTGACATCTGGTTCTGATTATCCATTTTTATTTGTAAACCATGTAATTAATTGTAATATTGCTTAAATGGTTTATTAATGGATAATCTGTTGTTTCTTGATTTTGTGAGCTTGTGGTTGGTTTTTTGTGCACCTGTTTGTGATCGGGGACCAATGTGGAGTCCGACTTGAGGGTGCACAGTCGTCTCGGTTTGTGTGCCTGTCTTTTCTTCCTTTCTTTTCCTTCCTTTTCTCCTTTCATTCCATCCACTCACGAGCCCGCACTATTTTTCCTCGTCTCCTTCCTTCCCCGACCCGTGCCACCAACGACATCGGTCCGTGCCTCGCCGTCTCCTCCGATGCAATGGGCGGCCAGCACGACGTGGGAGGAGAAGAGGATAAACGGAGGTCGTGGCATGCGAAGAGAGGAAGGGGTGGGGTGACCGAGAGAGGAGGAGAGGGAGAGGAGCGGAGTGTAACCGAGGAGGTGGGGTGAGCCACTAGTGGGTTCCGCCAGCCGAGGAGGTTCGTCGGGGCACGAGGAGGTTCGTCGGAGTGCGGGGAGAGTCGCCGGGCAACTGAGCTAGGTATGCGACTCCTTTCCCGTTCTTCATTTAGTTTTTATTAAGGATGGGTTAATTGCATGAAATTAAGAGAAATGCATGTTAAATTGTAGAAAAATCATGAAATGAATGGGAATGTGATGTATGGCATGAGAATGTAGAGATCATGCGGTTAGGATTGATGCTTGTGAGGAAAATATGATTTTGGGGTTGAAGGCTACAATAACCATTCTTGAGCCCCTTTCCTTTGTGATTTTCGTTTGAACTATGTGGTTGATGGAATCATGAATAGTTTGAGGGTTTTTGAAGTAGACTTGAGGGTCTACACCCCATGATTTTACGGAAATTGTTGGTGAATGTTTGGAGGTCCGATCGGGACTCCTACTTGGGACGATTTTTCACTACCCGGAAAGAGGTGTGCCCTGTTTACGAGGAATTCGGTATGCCGAAATCCTAGCAGATTAAGCCAGAACTCAGGATTCGGTAGACCAAAATTTCACGGTCGACCGAAACTGGGGGTTTCGGCATACTGGGAATTTTCGGTTTACCGAAACAGGGAATTTCGGCATACCGAACTGAAAATTCGATATGCCATTTTTGCCCTGAACATGGGATGTTAAAATGTGAATTTTAATGAATGTTAAATGGTTTTAATGGTATGGTGGGTTTATATGAATGATGTTTCCCTATGTAATGACATGGAGGCATGTGGAACCCCAAACAAATGGATTTGGGTATGGTTTTGGGTTTTAGACCCTATTAATGAATGAAGAAGATGGTTTTATGTGGTTTTGGGCATGAGACCCATTTTATGACTTTAAGCATGGTTTCCATGGCTTGAGTTGGGACCCCAGTGGAGGGTCAAGTGTTGCAAGGAAATAGAGTCCTGCAACAAGAAGAATGGAATGAAATGGAAATGGTTTTGAAATGGAACACTGATAATGTGGTTGCCGAGCTCATAACGGTGTAGGCTGAGCCTAGGTTTTCATAACTAGTTGTTTGGGTCACCGACGGTGTAGGCTGAGCCTGGGTCGTTGTACCTAGTTGTTCAGGTCACCGAGCTCGTAGTGGTGTAGGCTGAGCCTGGGCTTTCAAGCCAAGTTGTTCGGGTCACCGACGGTGTAGGTTGAGCCTGGGTCATTGGACCTAGTTGTTCGGGTCACCGACTAGGGCGTCAGACAAAGACGTATCCCTGTGCACTTATGAAAATGAAATTGAGGCCGGTTGGCCTGGGCGGTGACATCCCACACAGGGAATTTCATCGTGGTAGTGCAGGAAGGTAGGGGAAGGATGTCCTTGCCTACTGCTTGTGTGCCTGGTTACCCCTGATCAAGGTAACAACAGTAAAGAAAAGTGGAATTGAATAAAGAAAGAGAAATGTGATTTGGTCAGGATTGGACTGATGAAATGGTCTTAAAATCCTGAAAAGAAATGATGATGTTTTAACCAGTTGCCAGCTAGTGTTTATGATTTGGTTTTGAGCCCAATGGGGCATTGTGTCTTAGACTGGATCTGGTCAGAAATGTGAATTTGAAATGTGTTTTGGGAAGAAATGCCCAAATATTGAAAATGGAAATGTTTTGGAAAATGAATTCCAAAGGTTTTTGAAAGGAATGTTTTGAAAGAAAAAGTGGTTTTGGAATGAATTTCCAAATGTTTTGAGAAAAGAAAAGGAAGCATGGCTTTTGAAGAAGCATGGATTGGGATTGAATTCCTAAGTGATTGTCTAATAAAATAAAGGATGATTTTCAAAAAGAGAAAACCAAGTTTTGAAAAAAATGAGATTTATGGTTTTGCTGAGGTTTTGTGGTTTGTATGTTTTAGGGAGCGTACTGGGTGACTTAGATGTCACTCACGCATGCTATTTGGTTTTCAGGTGCAGATCGCGTGCAACCGAGTTCTGGTGCAGGAGTTGGAGCTTCTAGCCGCACATTGTGATCCTGAAGGTGAGCCTTAGTTACAGTTATTTGTTGTTTCTGTAATTAGTGTAATTATGCTTGATACTGTGTTTTGGTAGCGTGCCCGGGATCGGGGCGTTACAGAGTGGTATCAGAGCTAAGGTTACACC